>KB309045.1:108915-136582 GCA_000328365.1 Capitella teleta
GTCAGACGCTGTGATGAAACACCGAGTTGCCCATCTTTTACAATGGGCCTCGTCATATCAGCGTGTCCTGCGACTAAACCCCTGAATATTTTTTTTTTTTTTTTTTTTTTTTTTTCGAAAATAGATAGAATAATCATTTTGCCACCAGTCAGGCGCAAAAAAAAAATATTTTTCGCTATTTTTCTTATTTTAACAAGCGATTTTCTAGGACACCTACCATGTTTCTCATCCTGAAACAGTAAAAAGGTCAGCCAGAGTGCGCCACGCATGCGCTTTCGTTTCGTAAACAACAAAGATGTCCTTTTATGGCGAAGATGATCTGCTCTGATTGGCTGAAATCGATAGCTTCACGAGGGGAACGGAACCAATCAGCCATCAGCCAAACCAAGCCCTCAGCTGACGTTTGCCTCCTATACTTAGTAATGGAAGCCATTCTCCCATAGGCGCAATGCTAACCCCGATATTCGGAATGCATTATTTCCTTACACTTGCATCCAGGCATGGTGTTTTTGGCACGGAATGCTATCAATTGGTGCTATGGGTCAATAGAACATCACTTAAAATTCAGTTCCCCATCCCTTTAACGCTTACATGTACTGCATTTGCTTTATGGTGACTAATAATAATAATAATAATAATAATAATAATAATAATAATAATAATAATAATAATAATAATAATAATAATAATAATAATAATAATAATAATAATAATAATAATAATAATAATAATAATAATAATAATAATAATAATAATAATAATAATAATAATAATAATAATAATAATAATAATAATAATAATAATAATAATAATAATAATAATAATAATAATAATAATAATAATAATAATAATAATAATAATATATTTATTCACGTCATTTCAGACATACATGTCTAACATAGTACATGTATAACAATTAATTAATGTCGACAAAGAAAGAGTCAACTCGGCGTTAGTTGTGTAACACGAGGCGAGCGTTTGTCAGTTAATTGAAGAATATCATATACAATGTATGCGAGATATATGAGAAGAGGAAGTCACACAAGATTCTGGTGGGATTAATGAGGGATGACTGTATTTCTCTTGTCTTTGCGTGGCTTTTTACAGTAGCCGCGAGCCTGCGACTTATTTTGTAACACTTTCTTGGAAAAGTGCAGTGTCATTGAATTTGTTTTTATTAAAACCAAAAACGTGTGGTACATGTAGATGGACTACTTTTGACCCGCTCAGTATATTTATATATTTTTATACAACGTTATTATGCTTTGCTTTCAATAAGTTTGGATCGATTGTCTTGGCTAGGATTGTTGTCAGCTCAGTTGGAATGCCACGGCGGATGATAATTACAAATAAAATACTTTTTTTTAAATCGATGTTCGTCGATCGGTTACCAGGTAACCAAAAGGACCCTGATATCACTGAATTTTCGAAATCCTGGTATTACTCCGCGCAGACGCAAATTGGAACGTGTCCAATACTCTGACATAAAGCTAAACATTCACTCTAATTTTCAACATGCTAAATCCTGTGGTTAGGTCCCTAAAGCAATTTCGAATTTATTTCGTAAAAGCTGCTGAACGAAAAAAAGTGGGCTGTACCCACAAAATAGTGCACAATCCATGCAACGAATCAGCACCGCGAACGATGATGTCATGCGTATGAATATAGTAGTGCACAGGCCTCTCAATATAAATAAGCGGCCGCCTTGAATGTGTTCTCAGCCAAAGCAGTCACTGATAATCCGGCTATCTTTTCGAATAATCTGTCAAAATGAGGGAAATCGTCCACATCCAGGCCGGCCAGTGCGGCAACCAGATTGGAGCTAAGGTAAGCGATATTTTTTTGTGTTCTTTATGCACGTGACAAGTAGTTATTATGCGAAATCCAATTTTCCCGTTTTGATGTCAGACGGTTCGCCGCTGACTCATTCGCGCCGTGGCAGTGTGAGTCATCTCCCTTGGGATCCGTTTGAAGTGCGCTTCCCTAATTTCTATTAACGTGTCTAGCTGTGATAATTATGCCCGGTTTAATGTAACTTGACCTCGGGGGCTCACCGCACCGTTAATAATACGTGATGCAATTATTTTCTTGATGTTAGTTTGGGAGCTATTCATAACCACGTACTCGACGAGTTCAGCGATTCGCCGGTCTGCCGCCATTTTGAGGCAACCGTCTCTTCCTTTGGCGGGAGATTCTCGACCGACAAAGTGCATTCGCTTATCACTTTCACAATTTGCGTATTCATTTTGATCATATTTGACACAATTTTTATCAACTGTTACTGTGGTGGAATCTAGATAGTGATGAATTTGGTTCAATGATCAATAATCGCCAGAAGTTCTAGGCGTTTTCCCACGAACTTAGCCAAGTGTTTGAAAAGTGACTTGTTCACTTATTCCTTGAAACCTTTGCCTGTTAAAAGCTTAGAGGCCAATCTCTTATCAACTTAGTCCATGGGTGAGTCATTCTCATAAAGTGGAAATACCGGCCATGGCATTGTGGTGAATAATATTTCAATACGCTTGTAGCAAGTAGTTTTTTCTTTTGTTCCGCTCTTGGACTCGTGCCAGACTAATGCTGGTGGCAGTTCAATGTTAAATTGATGATTGTTGCATTGTGTTTAATTGAATGAAATTATATGAAATGTTTGGTTTCCAGTTCTGGGAGGTGATCAGTGATGAGCATGGCATTGACCCGACCGGATCCTACCACGGGGATTCAGACCTCCAGTTGGAGCGAATCAATGTATACTACAATGAGGCTACTGGTCAGTTTATTTGATTAACTTAACATACCAGTTCTTCACACTTTCTATTTTAGGTGGCAAATACGTCCCCCGAGCTGTTCTCGTGGATCTGGAGCCAGGCACCATGGACTCTGTCCGATCTGGTCCCTTTGGACAGATCTTCAGACCAGACAACTTTGTGTTTGGACAGAGCGGTGCAGGAAATAACTGGGCCAAGGGTCATTACACGGAAGGCGCAGAGCTTGTGGACTCTGTTTTAGATGTTGTGCGCAAAGAGGCAGAGAGCTGCGACTGCCTTCAGGGATTCCAGCTGACACATTCCTTGGGAGGCGGCACTGGATCCGGAATGGGAACCCTCCTCATCAGCAAGATCCGTGAGGAGTACCCCGACAGAATCATGAACACATTCTCAGTTGTCCCCTCACCCAAGGTGAGTCTCTTTCCCTTCGAGTCGATTGTTTACATTTCTCCCTTCTCCTCAGGTGTCAGACACAGTTGTGGAGCCATACAATGCCACCCTCTCAGTGCATCAGTTGGTTGAAAACACTGACGAAACTTATTGCATTGACAATGAAGCTCTTTACGACATCTGCTTCCGTACTCTGAAGCTGACCACTCCCACGTATGGCGATCTCAACCATCTCGTGTCAGCCACCATGTCTGGTGTGACCACCTGCCTCCGATTCCCTGGTCAGCTGAACGCTGATCTGAGAAAGTTGGCAGTCAACATGGTGCCGTTCCCTCGGCTGCATTTCTTCATGCCTGGCTTTGCTCCTCTCACCTCGCGTGGCAGCCAGCAGTACCGTGCTCTCACTGTTCCTGAGCTCACACAGCAGATGTTTGACTCAAAGAACATGATGGCTGCTTGCGACCCTCGCCACGGCCGCTACCTGACAGTTGCTGCTATGTTCAGAGGCCGCATGTCCATGAAGGAGGTCGACGAGCAGATGCTCAACGTCCAGAACAAGAACAGCTCCTACTTTGTGGAATGGATCCCCAACAACGTGAAGACCGCTGTCTGCGACATTCCCCCAAGAGGTCTGAAGATGTCTGCAACCTTCATCGGAAACTCTACTGCCATCCAGGAGCTGTTCAAGAGAATCTCTGAGCAGTTCACGGCCATGTTCCGTCGCAAGGCTTTCTTGCATTGGTACACTGGCGAGGGTATGGATGAGATGGAGTTCACTGAGGCAGAGTCCAACATGAACGACTTGGTCTCGGAATACCAGCAGTACCAGGATGCCACCGCCGAAGAGGAGGGAGAGTTTGATGAGGAAGAAGAGGAGGATGGGGAAATGGCTTAATCAAAACAGATCTGATTTTTATGGACTGAATCTTCAAATATTTTTCGAGCGTTCAAAATTCCGTGGCGTTCAACATCATTAAATGCCTTTTCAACAGTGTTCCTCTTGTTCTCTTTGCTTAGATATTTTATTGGCCCATTTGTGCAGTAGATCAGAACGTTATGACCTAGCATACCTGAGGCTTAGTTCAAATCAGATTCTTTGAATGCCTTCACATTGAATTGATGCCTACCTAACAGTTGTTGGGTATCCTGGATACTTTGTAGTAAATGTACCTACATGGAATTGTGGAATTAACTGTACTATGATGGTGTACACGTATGCACCAAATTTTTGGTGTAATTCTCTCCCGATGAATGGAACTAAGCTAGTCTTGACCTTTCCACAGATTTGTTCTGATAATGTGTTAATTCTCAATTCTGTGATATTACTGGCAAGGTTTGTGACGATGAACACGAATTGTCACGGCACGCGACCAGCTTATACATTGAAATCTAGATTCCTCCTTTGTGCTGCGTTACTCAAGGATGTATAATGATATGAATTCACTTGCAGCTGTAGGCTACTACCTTTGGCCTAATCAAGGCAACTAATTAGTGATTATACCTGTGTTCCACCAAAGGAAGTTTGTCCAGTTTTGAATATGTTGATAATCGCGTCACTGGTGAAAATAAGTAGTATTCATTTGGTTGAGCTCAGTGAGGTCTAAAATTTATTTTCTTATGCATACAACTAGTACAAACTGTACTAATGCTCATAATGCATGTACAATTGTACATGTATTAACACTGCAGCCGATCTGAGCCAGCCGGAACAAAATTAGTTACTATTAGTCAGCCATCAAAAGGTCGATCATGCGGTGGTTTATTTATTATTTATTCACATTTTAACAAGCGCCCTCTTCTTCGAAGAAGTTCGAGGGACGCTGTACATGCATAGAATGTGGATAAGACAACAAGTAAAAGAGAGTTAAAAAAGTGTCTTTAAAAGCGATTTAAAACGGTTCAGTGACTCAGGTTGTCACAGTTCGATAGGAAGTGTGTTCCACATGTCGGGAGCCGCGGCAGTGAAAGTTCGGCCACCAACGGTCTGCAGTCGGTACCTGGGTACGACAAGGCGTCGTCGATCAGAGGCGGAGCGAAGGGAACGTCGCGGAACATAGAGTTGCACACGGTCATCAATATACGGCGGTGCGAGTCCATTCAGGGCTTTGAAAGTCATAACTGCGATCTTGTACTTGCAGCGGAATTCGACGGGCAGCCAGTGGAGTTGCTTGAGAACCGGTGTGATGTGGTCGTGCTTCTTTGTACGGGTGATAACAGGTTTTATAGAATTTCTTGATCAAGAAACACAAAACGCAGGCCCGTTATGATGACGTCTTGTGGTATCAGGTATGCACATAACGCACATGCAGCAAAGGGATTCTTCTAAAAAATTCCTTAATATATTGATTGGTGTAACTTGAATAACATTTTTAATTCGTATTACTAATAATAATAATAGAAATGAAGACAGGAAGAAGAAAAAAGCGCTATGCCTTTACCACTCTGCCGTGACCAGGATTCGAACCTGGGTTATTGCGGCCACAACGCAATGTACTAACCACTATACGATCACGGCTATCGCGATAGCTGTCGCCTTAGGCGCCAAATATTAATGAAAATCTCAAATTGACATTTTCATTGAATTAACGAAATTTACAACACTATTTAGCTTCTATTGACCTCCAAAGAAGCAGAACGACTCATTCATCTCGAGCGACAAGCGTTATTTTCATCCGTTCTTTGTATATTGGTATGTACAGTTAGTTCTGTTCGAGCCTCAGGCGCTAGGTAGAATAGATGGAGAGCCACACAGGAATGAGCGAGCGCAGTTGTCATAGTTTGAATGCCATGGGGCGAGACCACCGTGGGCCGGCCTTGGATGGATGCTGCAAGAGAACAAGATCGCCTGGGCGGTGATTGTAGGAGATCTCGAATTATGTTACACACTGGGTCGTTCGTTGAGCACTGATGAGGAGATGAAGTGCCTGCAAGCCGATGAGGAATGTGTAGAGAGCAATGGTGAAGATACAGTTGATGAACAGATAACACCCAAACGTGTAAATCGCTGTGTACTGAGGCCGATACTAACGTGCATGGAATTACAGACACTGGAGCATGGACATTTTCTGCGCAACCGATAGTAATAGGTGGCTGCAGATAGACGGCTCTCGAAATACGCAATAGAGCCCATGCACATCCCTCAACGCAAAAAAAAAAAAAAAAAATAATAAAAAAAATTAAAATGAAAAAGACCACACACAACCCCAAAACAAAGCCAAAACGGCGGCTTGACGAGCATTGCAATCCCCTCCACAGAAATACAACTGGAAATACTAGTATTAGTATACGGCGCTCATTAAAAATTACCAATGAAGATCTGGACAAATCCGGTGACCCAGACTCTGGAACGAACTCCTTGTCTCCTATCCGAGATGTTTGTGACTCAGATTTATTCAATGATTTAATGAAATGACTCACAAGTAAAAACTGTTTTATTTGCATCATGTTATGTTGTGATTAATGCACTTTAGGGACGAATATTTTATCTAGTCATGGAAGCAGTAGGCTATAGCTAGTAGCTATGGGTGCGAACAGTCCTGAGGTATCAAGAGGTATAACCAGGGAAACGTTGTTGGGAAGCACTTTAAAAGCTTTTATGTGTAACGTTCAATGTTGCAGCATGTAATATTATTATAAATAAATCTAATAATTATATCTTTGATTAATATGAACATTACTTTCGTAGAGTTATATTTATTCCTTGCATATAAGCGCAGCTTATGTGTCAAAGCACTTTCCCACGTGCGTTTGTTTACAAGAATCTGAAAGGTCAAATTCCAATGATGAAATACTAAATAGTCAGATTAGTTCAATAAATTTAGAATGGAATAACATTCATATTGCAGTGTATCAACCACGACACCTCAAGGAGTACCATTATTGCAACATTTACCACTTTAACACTCTGAAATGAACTCCAAGTAGGTCAGGTCATGTATAGGTCACGACACCGGATGTGAATGCCATTGACCAATCAGAATCGTCGGGTCAAATCAATGGTTCATGTTGTTCAAAACCTGAGCATCACGTTTTCCTGTCATTTTGCTTTGATATCGCTGTTTGTTTTGGAATCCAAATTCACAGACAGTAAGTAGATATATCAGGGAAGCTATTTCCAGAAACCTGGACATTTTTAACCCTGCGAAAGGCTTAAAACTGGTTGTCATTCTCGAATGGTACCGCGTCGTTGTGGGCTTTTTCCGCCTCCCCTCGACTTATTTCTTTGCGATTTCACCCTGATATTGTTGCGTATGGTTTGTCTCATGTTTCTCTATAACGCATGGAACATAAGAATGTATTTTATTCCGGCATATTTTAAGTCCTTTTTCATCATTTTGCAATCTGTCGTTGTTGTCGGGGATTCCCTTTTCGGAATTTCGGCCTCGCTTTGGATTTCAACGTCATTATTTTTGTTGCTAAAAATAGCCAATGTGTCTCCCACTGTCAGATTCATTCACCCATCGGCTGAACAGTCCTTTCCTTGACCCAGACGGCTATAATGAAAATAAAATGTCGGCAAATATCACAAACGGATATTTATTACTGTTTGCTGTGAATTCTAATTGGCAAAAATGAAAATTGAGTGGAATTGTCATTGATAATTAATTTATAAATTTTCATTAATTTTTGTTACATTTTTAATAACCCAACTAGTAACTTGCCATTTGCACTTGGCAACCAGGCCTATTTGCTATCATAATCATATCATGACATCATAAAGATCTTATCAAATTCTGCTATTTTGGCGGCTCTGGAAAAGGCTATTGGCGATCACTATTACCATGCTAGTCCACAGCATGAATGAAATCATCAATTCCAATAGTAACTTAAATAGCCATTTGTATAACCACAACAATAACCATTGCTGCAAAATCATGATTGACAATGCGTAAGGATACACATCAAGCAAAATTAAGTAAAACGGTTGTCACTTGACACAACAAAGCCACGTGTTTCATGATGTCAAGAGGCCACATTTTGATATTATAATGAGCTACGCTTGAACATGGTTATAATCCACAAGCAACATCTTCATCAAATTCTGCGCTGGCACAATCCGGTAGACCTGTGGTGCCTTGAGGTGTGTGGTCCGAGATTGAATCACGTCTCATACCAGACCCTGTAAGTTAATCTTCACTAATAATTGCATGTTTCCTCTCTTCTCAGGCAAAGCATACAAGGAGAGAGATGCGTGAGAATAGTAGAGGATAGGTGGCGGCATACACAAATCGCTAACTCCCCCAAAAAACAATCCATTTTTGTCTCTATACCCCAATGGCGTCAAGCAGGGCGGAATTTTTTCTCCTATTCTTTTCTGTTGCTACATGGATATTTTGTTGGAGCGACTTAGGGACTCGGGCATAGGGTGTCACATCAGGCAGCGTTTCGTTGGTGCATTGTCGTATGCAGACGATCTCACTCTTCTGGCGGCATCTTTGAGAGGATTGAGAGAAATGCTCGAAATCTGCGAAGTGTTGCACTTAATTTTGATGTAATGTTTAACCCATCTAAATCCGAATTTATTTTTTTTAGTCATTCGTCCAATACTAACAGTGTTTCCAATATCACTCTTTGTGGAAAGAAAGTTAAATGTGTAAAGCAGGTGAAGCATTTAGGCAATATTGTTTCTTTTGATCTTGACAAAGGACCAGAAAGTACTCGCATGATCAGTGATTTTTTTTTTTCACGTCAATTCATTGAAAGCCAATTTTAGAGGTGTTCATTTAGATGTTATAATTAAATTGTTTAAAACCTATTGTATGACATTCTATGGTTCGCAGGCATGGAATCTGAGTCAGTCGTGCATTGATAACATTTGTGTGAAGTATAACAGAGGGAATCACTTTCTTCTGAACCTTCCATTGAGAACTCATCATAATTTGTTACCCCCATTAATAGGCACTGCTCCTCTGAAAGTTCAACTGTTAAATAGATTTTAATGTATGTATGTGCGTTATAGCAGAAACGTCACTATTAATTCTGTCACTAGCATCCTCCTGTCAGGCAATAGAAGCATCACATCCCTCAATTTAAATAAATCATGCTCTACTTTGCCCTCAGATCCTGAAGCAGCAGTTAAAGCTAGCCTCATTCGGGACATCATAGATAGTAATTTTCAGTCCCCCCTCTTGATAAGAGATGAAATAGAATACATCCTTGAAGATATATGTATTCATTATGTTCGCTTTTGAACTTTTTTTAGTTTGTTTGGTTTTTTTTTAACTACACAAATATGATATCATCTATCAGACTATCAATGTATACATGTATTGTATTTTGTGTGACATAAATGACGAATGATAGTGCCATTTTTAGAACAATGGGGGGACCCTCCCCCAATTGCAGAATTTAGGGTCTGGGTTGATTCGGCAAGTGCTCCATCATTTGTTATGTACAATGAATTGAAATTCTCAATCGTTAGCCACCTTCACTGAAATGACACTTAATGGTGTCTGCAGAACTTGGAGTCGACAGAGTGGTCACAGACACTAGGAGAGGGTTATTGGTCCTGAATATGTGCTGCGAATTGAGGTGGTAGCAGGCATTCATTCCCTGCTTTTATGGATTTTCTCTCTGATTGACCTAAATGTTTGCAACAGTGTTTAATTTGTTTAGAATCTTCAGTTTTGTGTAATAAATTCATGTTATCTGAATTCTAAATGGGGAATTTGTGCTTTCAGGCGCCATGAGTGGCCATGGATTGCAGAGGGGCGACCCTGCTCCATCTGAACGCAAGATAGACTCTGTGCCCATGCGACTGCAGGCGGCCAGGATGCCTCTACAGCGTGCAGAGCTTCCCCTGAAGTCTCCTTCTATGCAGGAACACAGTGTGAAGGGAAGCATGGCTGGACGTCCCATTGCCCCTGCCCCCTCACTGGCTGCTTCCTCAACTTCAAATCCTGCCCTGATGTCCTCGTTACAGGGACCCACCAAGGTTCTCAGTCTGACTGCTGGCCCTGCCAAGTACCCTGCCCAAGGTTCAGTTCCACTCTTTCCCACTCAACACTGGCTTAATGTTCTGATTGCAGTGATCAGCGGTGGTGTGGATGGCCTTCCACCTTCATCTTCGGCTCTCCCTGCTCACCTTCTGCCAATGAACATCGGTCAGCAAGTGGTGAACGCACCCATCGTCACACAGGCTCCTCAAGTGGCGTCTATGCAAGCGCTCTCGGTCACTGGCACTCTGACCGGCCAACCGGTCACTCCTATGAACGTGCGTTTCTGGGTTTTTTAATTGGAATATGCTGGGATAGCATTGTACATTATTTTATTCCCTTTTTATTTCTAGATCTCCATGGCTTCGCTTATCAGTCGAACGGCTCTTCCGCACTCAGTGGCGCCCCCTGTGGCTGGTCTCTCGGTCACCCACCAGCAGCCATCTCTTGCTGCCGTTCCCCACGCAAATGTTCAAACTTTCCAATCTCATGTCCCAAGAGGTCAGTGAGAGGTCGTACTGGTAAAGACAAGCCCTTGACCCTTAGTTTTATTAGGTGCTGCTGCTGCATCTGCTCTGACAGCTGCTCCAAAAATCAGCTCGGTCTCCTCTGCTGTGATGCGCCCCAACCAGCCGTCAAAGGTTCAAATCCCAGCCGCGCCATCCACTCTTATCTCACCAATGTCAGCGCAGATCAGAGGCCAGGTTCTGACGTCAGCACGGTCTGCCTCCCCTGCCACCAGTCAAGATCACTTTGAACCCACCAGGTAATGACCTATTGATCTTTAGCTGGCATACTCATTCCTCCCATTGCAGGCGTCTCTTGAATGTGGCCACATCTGCTGGTGTGATGCCATCGAATCGGGACCCAGTTCAGATCACCATTCATCAGCCACGCGTGGTTGTAGACGCCTCCACACGACCCATAGTGTCTCCCCTCTCCACTCGAGCAGTTACGTTTGGCCAGCAGTCAGCCATTATCCAACAGGCACAGGTAGGCTTCAAAGGGCAATTTAATCCATCATCTCTGTATTCACTTGCAGTTGGGCCACCAGCCTCAGAAGGTGATGATCTCCAATACACAGCCCTCCATTGCATCACATCTGCAACCCATGGCGAACACAACCATCGCATCAGGCAAAAGTGCAGTGCTTGCTGGACAGAACCCAGTTCTGAATCTCAGTCAACACGTCCGACCGCAAAGACATGTTGCTCAAGTCGCTACAACTACATCAATTGGTGAGAGGTCTCTACCCATCTCTGTCTCTCTAAATGTCTTGCCACCGTAGGCCACCTCTCCACGCTTTCTGGCTCACATCCACGCTCTCAGAAGTACCTTGTGAGCGCGGCGTCTACGCACCATCCGGCTTCCACTACACTGCTTCTGGAGCTAAAATTGGTTGGTTTCCCTGTGAGTTGCCTCCGTTCTCTCAGCTCTCTCTTTTTTGAGGTCCTGGAGGCACAGCGTTGAATTTAAGTCAGAACATCAGAACGCAGAAAGTGGTCATGTCAACTGCCTCATCCCTACAGGCGCCAAAGATTGGTTTGTTTCATTTCTGTTTGCTTGTGTTTATTTCACTTTGTATCTATTCACAGGGAAAGCGCCACCACGCCCCCTTCACCCAGATCACCTCTCACGCGACCCTAACCCTCACTCAGTACGGCCCGTTGGTCACCATCCGCAACCTGCTGTTACCATTGGTAACCCTGGCATTGCGACCAGAGTGACTGCTCCACTGACCCTGGCTGCGTCCACTGCAGGCACTGATAAATCCTCTGACAAGTACACCAGATTTCTTTCATTTTATCCCACTATTCTATGCAGAATGACTTCAATCTTTTGATTTAATTGATACTCAATCAGCTATCTTAGTTGACATCTCCTATTTGATTGCGCAAGCACTGATGTTCAACCTTAGATTCTTCTTCCACAGAGTAGCCTTCACTGGCCAGTTTGCCACCTTTTCGGACTACCCCTTCTGTAGTCCTGACCTCTACCAGAACTTGGTTTTCCAGCACTTGACTCAGCAAGCGCTGGGCACTGCCCCTTCCGTGCGCCCAGGAACATTACGTCAGTGCAACAAATCTCTTCATTTTGGTTTTGTTACCTAAGAATTCAATTTCAGTTCCAAGTCAGAACCCAAACTTAGCAGCCACCCTGCAAGCAGCAGGTCCTGCAGCAGCCGCCGTTACCGTGACAACAGTGTTGACCTCTGGGTCCACGGGGTCATCTGCTCCCCCCGCCCCCCTTCGGTCAACGCCGATGAATCTCGTGACTGTCGATCCTGCACGACACTCTGTTCAGTCGCAATATGTAAATGAAGGAGCGCGGATTGTTGCGGAGACCACCCAGGGGGGAATGCACGCCACGGCTCAGCTATCCTCTTCGTCAGTCTCTCAACCAATCTCATCCCCTGCTCGACCAAGTATACTTCGCAAAAGACCAAATGAAGGGTAAGCGCAATGATTGCTGTTGCATATTCTACATTTTTTCAACACTTTTCAGAGCGGTGACAGTCAAGAGGAATGTCCTGGGCGGTGCCTTGCAAGCCGTCACAAGTCTCCGTGACTCTAGCAGCCCGGCAGCTGAGCCAATTATAGCTTCGCCTTCTCCCAAATCGGCCATGCTGTGAGTATTGAGAGCATAATAACTGCAAGGTATTCATGCTGTTTTGCCAGTGATCCAAATCGTGATGTAAGTCAATCGTCCACCGACACTGCATCCTCCGCTGAAAGCACTCCGTTTGGCAAAGGAAGTCAAGAGTCTGAGATGGTCAATGAGAATGGTCAGTTCTTGCATTGCTCATACTGTGAGGATGTTAACGCCCTTTTTAGGTCACGCCATGAATGTGCTGGCACCCTCAACCGAAGCATCACCACGCAAAAAACCCAGAAAGCAGCTATTGTAAGTCTCATCATATTCTACTGACTTCATCAATTTATGTTAATTTACTCATAAGACATGCAAATGAAGAGTTCATAGATGAGGAGGAGACTTCGTCTAATGACGAAGAGGAACTGAAATCAACGCTACTGGCTTTTGAGCAAGCGGCGGAGGAGATCAAGAAAGAAGGTACTTGTTAAATTTACTCCTTCAAATCCATCAATATTTTTTACATCTGCATAGATCTTGAGGAGTATGTTGATGAGGATGGGGTGCGCTGGGTGAGGGAAAAAAAGAGGCAAGCCCAACTGCTGGATCAGTATCAGTGTAATTGGAAAACGCGGTTAAATCACTTCCAACGCCACACAGACGTCAAGGCCAAAGGTCAGTGCTGCCGTTCAGCTGTGAGCATAGCTCTAACTGAATACACAGACGAGCGGAGACCCACTGTGAATGAGCTCTCAAATCAAGTTGGAGTGCAACAGAAGGCCAGTGGCTGGAAGGTGTTCCACATGGCAGCCCAGCTGGAGGATATCGTGAGTGGCTGGTGCCGTTGCCTTGTATCAGCCCTTGTAACTTCTTTCACAGGTGGATCTGGAACGGGAGGTCTGCTCGCATTTAGCAGAAATCCAAACTGAGATTGCGCCCATTTCACCCGCCATTCAAAATGCTGCGATGGAGGATGACATCTCAATGGTGCATGAACTCACTCAGGTAACGACCCTCAAGATTTATATCATTCTGTTTCCATGGTGATCGTTTCCAGGGTAACGTACAGCGGTGTCAGCTACTGGTTGACCAACTCGTGGAAGCGCGCACCTGCATGATCAAAGTCCTTGACCACCGGTCAAAGATCCGCGACATCATTTCCCGCCATCACTCGAAACGTCCAGTAAAGAAAAAGGAACGCGTATGATGGCATGATGCAATTTTTAAATCCATTTATTTTGTTCCAAGATATATTTACATTCTGAAAAGCCAACGAGAACCCTTAATGAATGAATCTTATTTATTCTGATATTGGCAGCATCCACTTACATTTTTATGCATTTTTCTCCTTTCTTGTATGGCTATTCCTCCTCTATAGTTGTTAGTGTTATACTGATGATTTTTTTGATGATTATTTTTTTTTTAATTATTATTATTTTTTTTCTGGTGCGATCAGAGTGGTGCCCAAAAGAAGGTCATACAAGGTCAAACTCCCTGGTTTTTTTTTTTTTTTTTTCTTGTTTTTGCTGGTGGAATTTATTGATTTAAATTTCCTCTTCAATAAAGATTGTATTAAGATAACTGTTTTATTTTTAAAGTTTTATTTTTGGTTGCTAATGAAAACCTCCCAAAAGACAGGGAAAGGGATGGATGGTTTGCTGAAGTCAGATAAAAGCCAAAACAATGTGACCATTATTACGTTGATTATTGTTTTAGTGTTAATTAACCTTTAATATTTCAAGTGAAGTGATGCATCAAATTGTTGGTATAGACCAACAGAAGCACAAGCAATGAAAAGAAGTTGAAAATTATCCACGAATAAGCAGCTATTTGCCGAGTGATAGTTGTAAATACAATATATTTCTCAATAAAAGCACTCAACTGTTATCTAATGTACTGTTGCATAACTGCAAGAGCATCACTGTCGACAACGACAGATTAGAGTACCTCTATGATAATAATTCTCAATTAAGAAACTCTACGACAGATGTCGACAGAAGGAGGAGAAAAGTTTATTAGAAATTTGCAGATTATTGAGGTCGATGATGGCGGAGTATACCCCATTACAACCTCATAGAGAGTGCATCACGCAAGTATATTATATCGGTGTGTATACGTACTAGTATTTAAGTTATAAGTGCAAAGGCTGACATAACGTACAGTTGTGCACGAGGAATAAAGAACATGCTGGCTCAATAGGCATGCGATGTGAAAACTTGACGTGCTGATTTGATCGATTTGCAGGCACAACGATACACTGAGCAACAAAAGAAACTATTCATGTCATGAAAATCTTATAGAGTATAGAGCAAACTAAATTTACCGTGGATATTTCATTAGTGGGTGTCTTGGGTATCCATCCATGATTCATTATTCGGAAGTTGGGGTTTTTGTCGGTCACGAGAAATCAGCAAGGATATGGGGTAGGAGAATGTGGGGTAGGAGTCAAAACGCAAAATCACACTTTAGATGGAAGGATTATTTTACTTAAAAAAAGAGAAGACATTTTTCCACTTGGGGGTCCGACGATATCGTCTGCGGTTTGGTAGATGGACGGAAACGGTCTTGGAGGTGATTCAACAGGATTGCAGGATCCTGCCTCCTGGTTGTGACCGAGGTCTCCCAGACCTGGGTTCGATCTTCCACTGTCCCTATGATGGTGAAGCGTAGAAGGAGGGTGAGCAGTGAAGCCCTGGTGCAACTAAAAAGCCCGAAACATGTTGTACACGAAGAGCAGCCTGAATTATCCCTTTAGCGAGTTTAGCGCACCCTCTTTCCGACGAGCTTAGAGGGTGCATTGAGAAACGAAAGGTGACAAAAAACTCATGAACCGTCGAAGAAAGAATGACCAAGTTTTGATTAATTTCCATGCATGATATTTGGAGATATCCGATCTGAACAACTTTCTTTGTTCTTCTTTATTGTTGTTCAACCAAGCACAATTTTCATCTGTTCTCTTCATGAATTCATTGAGTGAGCGTTTAGGATACATGCAACTGATTACCAAGAGTTCAAATTCTTTTGAGCCCATGATACAATCAATATAAATATAAATCTATATATAATTTTATATAGTTTCTTTTGTTGCTCAATATGCAACAGTCATTGGACTATTTCGGAACCCAATGTTCAACTTCACAAATCTGAATTCCTCTCAAATTCGACTTAACACGCAGAGCCACGGCATCACATCTGATCATATTACACTTGCATTCATACCGACAAACATCTCGCTCAATTATAGAATAAGCCTTGATTCGGGTGCACAATTGTAGGATTTCGTTGTTGGTGCATTTCTCTTCTATTTGCGGAGCAACGTTGACAAGCATTGCGTTACATGCATTAGCGGAGGAACCCGAGAAGAAAACGTCAATGTTGACTATGGTCCAAGCTTTGTTTAGAGTTATTTTGAAATTGTAATCATTTGCATGCGATGATGATAGCTGTAGGCAGGTGTCTGGGTTTCCATCGCTCACTGCATTCGTATTCAGAAGTGGATGACTCCTAATAACGACATTGAGGATCGAATCAGCAAGAACTGGAAGGAAACATGATTATTTCGTTATATTCGTGAAATGCACGCGAATACACATAAAACGGATAATTATTGGCATATCTTTTTCCATGTGAAAAAATGTCATTCCGGTATTTTGCAAATTAACACTAAATATTATATCGTATATCCGGATTAATTCGCACTATTACGTATGTAAAACGCAGAGAAGACGAAACAAGGCCCACTGTTAAAACATTATATAATAATACATCACATGTAATCTTTGCATAATCTGAGCGTTTTTATTAAAATTTCGCAAAACCATGTAGACCATGTAATGATCGAGTTGACGAATGAGTGAGTGCGCACGAGATAGCTAACTCGATTCACTGATCTCCGGCACTACTAAAAAGAAGCACCGGCACACACCGATGAAAACTCACCCCTATTTTGTTACATCCATTTCACTCAATTTCACATGACGTCACTCGGAATTCATAAGATGGCTCACAAGGCGAGGCTAGTGAAAATAAATTCACAATATTTGCTGAATACGACCAGTTGACTAAATGTTACTATAAATAGCAGCCAATGAGATACCACCTGCCATCGGTGTATGATCAGAGAACCAATGAAGCTAACTCGAGTGCACGAGTTACATGTACTTACTCATGGGAACATGAATTTTCATCAAATTATCCACAACTGTGTTGGGACTACTTGATTGGGAGAGGTATTATCCCCTGAAACCATATTTCATACCAGATACTCTATTTAAAGAATTTCATCATAATAAGCATCGTCATAGTACTAACGACGCAAATCCGCACCTGACCCGCGGTTCCTTCACCGATCAATGTAACATCTTACCCGAGCAAAGTGGAAGAGCACACGTCTCAAATCTCTCCAAGGGATCCATGGTGTAGCACCAAGGTCCAAGAGGCTCGTTATCTGGGTTCCTGCAGAAGTTTTCTGCTCTGTCCAGGGTCAGTGTCCCAGCGGGAAACTCCGAGACATCGACGCATCCATCATGGCCATGAGGCGTCTGCATGTCCCATCGCTGGCACACCCTTCCGTTCACAGTAAAGCTCTTCTCTCCCATGTATTCCTTACCCAAGACTGTGGTTTTACAATGGTCTGCAATGATAATACGACTATTTAGTTAAGGGTCTTAGGATGAACACTTCGCTCTGGAGAACTGACCCAAAGCATCTTCAAAGTATTTTCTGCATGTTTCTGTGCATGATTTGGTTTGTATATCCGGATCTCATCGCATCAGAATAATGATTAGAGAGATACCTTAAACTTGCTATTCATAATACATGTTTCATAAGTTACATAACCCTGTTTCCCTATGTATCACCTGGAGATATCTTAATACGGAAAGAATCAATAGTAAGTAACAAATGGAAGAAGCTGGTCATGAAAGGTATATTAATTGTGTCAATGCAGGCAATATTGGGTTTTACAGCTCCACACAACCCTTTACGGGCACCGGAACAGAAACCCGGGACAGGGGTTTCGCCTTCTCTTAACAATAAATTCCAAGGGTTCTTATTCCTCAATACAATCATTGACTACAGAGCGCCTGGCCTTGCTACGCAGTTGGGCAGCAGTGCAGAATCACCCAAGAATGGTCAAACCGACTGAGCTACTCGGTGCCCCTCATATTCTGTGTATATTTGTATGTTACAAAAAAAGGGTCTTATTTACCCGTGTATGGAGCACAAAAAGAAACATCGCAATATTCCCAATTGGTCTGAGCATCGGTCGTGAGACACCATGGCCCTTTGGCATTGTTGGAGGGATTCCTGCAGTAATTTTCCGCCAGTGAAACGCTCAGCTCAGGAAATCGAAAGGACGAATTATAAGAGTGCTTGTGTGGTTCTTGTGCGTCCCATCTCTGACAGAGGAGACCACTGCTCGTATGACTCAAAGTTCCCGTGAATTCGACGCCCTCAGCAGTGATCTTGCAAAGGCTTTCGCATGCTGTCCGATCTGAAAACGACACATGACATAATTATTATTAAATTGATAGAATTGAAACGACGTGACAGATAAATTCGATCGCCAAGACTACGCTCAAAGAAGAACCTCATGGGTAAATCGATAGGAGATACTAGAATGGACTCATGGAACGACGTCAAAATGATTAGTACTAAACGACACTTGTCAAAATAAGTGAATGATTTTTTGGGTTTGTTCATGTAACCTAAGTTTAAAATCGTGATAATGGTTGTACAAAGGTTAATTAGCGAAATGCACAAAAAAAAAAAAAAAAAAAAAAAAAAAAAAAAAAAAAAGGAAGTTACTTTAGAAGTTTTGCAGACAACGGATTTGATTATCTGATTATCTGGTATACCACTTTGTCACTACATCACAAAGATATAAGAGTACAATTAAAATAACACTGGCCAGTGACACGGAACAGTGTCACAGAACAGTGACACAGAACAATGACACAGAACAGTGACACAGGGTAGTGACACAGGACAGTACCACAGAACAGTGACATAGGCCAGTGACACAGGACAATGTCACAAAACAGTGACACAGGACAGTACCACAGAACAGTGACATAGGCCAGTGACACAGGACAATGTCACAAAACAGTGACACAGGACAGTACCACAGAACAGTGACACAGGCCAGTGAGATAGAAGAGTGACACAGGACAGTAACACAGGACAGGACAGGTAGGCGGTTTGGGCGACGTGTTAATTGCTATTTGGAAGTCTGTGATTTCATTTTATGGCTTTTGCTTAATGCGACTGTTGGCATTTCTCGAGTGTCATTGTGATCATTAACATGAAAATTAACAGCCACATGGCGGCGACAAATGAAACTCGCCTGCATGTTAGCTGACGCTCAGCCATTATGTCGCATCGAAGATCAGGAACGCTGGTATCACAGAACGCACATTTCAGTGCAATACATACTGGAGTCTCGACCTTGGACTTATCACAGCAACATGCGATCCGTTCCACGTCTGGCTTTGGTGCCGGTGGATCTGCCGTGGGTATGGGCGAGAGGTCACGGCCATCCAGTTGCCATCCACATGACGTTGGTTGTGGTATCATTGGTTGTTGTTCTATATAATATATCGTTCTATCAAATCTTTGCCTGTTTGTGGGCGCGTAGAATTGCTACGGTAGTTTTTCCCCTCGGCCATTCTTTCGCAGAATAGTTTTTATGTCGACATCTGTTCTGGTTGCATTTACTTAGGAGTGAAAGCAATCTTTTCGCAAAATTTTTGGTCACTTTCACTTTCACTTTCCAGTCCTAAATGTAACGATTTTCGATGAAATGGTTGAAGCCTAAATTGCTTTAGTTTTCAATGAAGACACAATTCATTCATTGATTCTATATACTGAAGAAGTTTCAGTCTATTGATGAATGAACAAAGTATCCATCATAGACTAGAGCAATTTAGGCTTCAACCATTTCAGTTTGATTTTTCGACTATACCATACAACTGATCAGTAATAGTCTAATAGTACATGTACATGTACTAGTCTCGAACGGCGTTGTTGTTTTCACATGAGCATATGTTCACTTTTTTGTCTTTAGTCATCATACTTTATTGCCTAAGATGCAAGCGCAATTCTACGAGTTCACGATCTAATTAAGAAATGGTAATCTGCGGTCTCTGCATGTTCACTGAAACGGACATCATTAGTACCACGCGATGTCTGAAAGGGCAAACATTCAAGTGATAGTAACTATTAATAGTAAATAGCAAATATATTAACTGTGCTGTGCTGAGTAATAGCAAATATTAACTGTGCTGCATAATATTTTGATATAATTTGAGGCAACCGTGACATGTTGTATAGCTTACATATATGGACGTAGAGCTTACAATGGACGTTAATCACTTGAATTCAGTCAATAATATTTACTAATATAGTTATGTTTAAAGCTATTTTTTTGGCCAAATTAAGAATAAATTGTTGCAGCAGTGCGTCTGTATAATAGCTAAAATAGCATCGCGCTATTTGCAAAATGAGGGGGATTTTTTCATGTTCATTAAAACATCTGCTGATTAATTACGTAGTTGAAATTTGTAACACACAAAAATTGCATTTGTGCATCATGCATCTGCATCAGCTGGGAAAGATGAAAGTTCTCACTGATACTCACTCTACCTCTCTCGTGGGAAACCTTTTTGAACTGATCGGAAGACAATCGCCGACAAAATCTAAGCAAAAAAAAAAAAAAAAAAAAAAAAAAATCACAGAAGTCCGGTTACCTCAGATTTTCAGAGTCCGTAAGGGTGGAGTAATTCCTATGAAGTGAGCCATGTTAAATGGGCAAACGAAACATACACCACGAAGGGGAAAAATATAAAAAAAGTACAAAGGGTCCAGGGTTTCACGTTCATTGTATACAGATTCTGTAGGGAGCTTTGCTTCAGACTTCAATATAAATTCCCGCACTTCGGCATCTTCTTTTTTCAATTCACGTCACTCGCATTCCCATATAGCAATAACTTTAAGTCTCTCAATAATATGAAAGATCTACCCAGGGCTCCGTCATACAATTATAGGTGACGCCGGCGAGACGCTAGGATATTCTCTGAAGTTCTGAACAGGGATATCAAGACAATCTAATTGCCCAAACTTCAATAAAGAATACGAGGAAATGTTTCCCGGCTAATTTACCATTGTGTGCTTCTGATTCAAGGACGAATACCGCTTATTGAGGCAGAATAACTTGTGACTATTTTGCCTTTGACGCTTATGGCTTCCTCTCCTTCCTCGTCTTAAGATTGTGTTTTATAACATGCTCCTATACAGGATGACCACTTCCTTATATCTGAGCAGAGATTTGCTTTGGTCTGCTTTATATTATCTGAACTAAGCAGATAGAAAAAAAAAAGAGTTTCAGAAGTGATTCGATGTTGAATACAAAGTATATGTAGTACACAATTGATAAAATAAATTGCAAATGAATATTACCTGCATTGCAAAAATAAAAAGTTTTCAGACGGCTTGAAAAGCCCCTTGATTGCTGGTTTAATGCTCTATTGTCTATCACCGGGCTCTGTTTTGGTAAATTATCTTATTTACATAAGTATTATTTGCATTTAATATGAAGATTGTGCGGACAATTTTAAGCTATCTATCAGAGGCGTCATGTCGCTTATTGTTAAAAACTTGAAATACGAGAGCGTGCAACATCAATAAGTTCATTACGCAATGCAATTCATGCGATGTAACACATTTCCGATGTAACACAGTTCCTTTGAATTGCCTGCACACCAGGCTGCAACAAAGGGGTTCCCATTTCATTTCGCATGTATTGCTCTTTGATGTGAATTGCCTTTCTTTTTGTTATTGGGAATATGCGTTTTAGAATTAGAACTATGCACAAGGAAAAATATACAACAAATCTCCCCGATTTCCGGTGAGGGTTATAAATTGTGTCTCAGGTCATGTCAGCAATTTCCTGGATGATCTTGATATCAAGGTCATTGGTCCTGATGCACCGAGGGTTAATCTATTTCATATCAATACTGTCTTTTCCGTGCCTACCCTTCCGTGTTTTATTTGTAGTGAAGTAAGTGCGTGTGAATGTTGTAAACCTGACAATTATTGTGCCTTTCTCATTCTGTTCTCCAAAGATGTGCAACGATTGCTTCATCAACATTTGGCCGTGATGCTCGACATTGGCGGTTTTTTTTTTTTTAATTACAACCTGCTCTTCTTGATCGTTTTGTTCCTCATTTTCGTGACCGTTACCCTCGTAACCCTAGCCATCACTTTGTCCTTGGGTGTAACCAGGAAACCAACGCCTACATAGTTATATCTTGAATTTGCTTTACGTTCTCAATAAACATGATTGCTACAAATCGTTAAAATATTGCATTTACCCAGAACTTCACTTAATTGGGTCCATAGGGCACCGTATGGATTGTTAGTGTCACCTTGATAAGTTGGTTGTCGAAAACGGCTGCACCGCTACTGAGGAAATATTTTCCTGGAATTCAATGACAATTTATTTGAGTCTACATTCTTCATCGTGCGTTTCGTAAAAGAGTTTATTATGTTCATAGTCATTATAATTGTCCATGATCACACAATACGCATTGTCTTATATATAATGTTAATAATTAATTGAACTCTGTTTCTATACACGAAGCAGGGAATTGTATCGACTTGTTTTATCTCTGATATTTTCAGTAATTGTTATCATTCGAGGTTGAAGACATACCCTGCAAAATTGAAAAAGTAATTTAAGTGAATTATGATTACAAGAAAAAATCGAGTCATAAACACAATACAATAATTTTATTTCCTTGAAAATACTACCCATTTTATCACATTATACGTATAATATATATCGAAGTCCAGATAAATTTGTTTAATTGAGCAAATAATTTACTAATTGAGTGATACAACCTTTCATATTGTATGATTCAAATAAAAAAATTCCAAGATGTATTTCAATATTTCACAAGAAGAATTGCAAAACTTAACTCAAAAAAAATAAAAAATAATAATAATAATAATAATAAAATAAAATAAAATAAAATAAAATAAAATAAAATAAAATAAAATAAAATAAAATAAAATAAAATAAAATAAAATAAAATAAAATAAAATAAAATAAAATAAAATAAAATAAAATAAAATAAAATAAAATAAAATAAAATAAAATAAAATAAAATAAAATAAAATAAAACACGCAGATGAACGAGTGGATGCTACAATACTTATTTATTGTGTTAGTCAATTAGAATACAATTTATTTTACAAAGTGAGTCAGTAAATAAATAAGAGCTATTCGCAATAGTGCGAATATAAGAGATCTGCAGTTCCAGCATTAAACACAACATTCTGCTATAATTTTATAAATATGTGGAATAAATATAAGGTCCACCCCTGATGCAACAAACAAGATCGCGGTACGGTACGTTGCAATATCGTTATGTCATCATTTGCGGGTTGTTTTTTGTTTTTTTTTTTTTCGATGATAATATGGTCAAATAATTGTGATAGAGATCACTGATATAGACGATATACTAATCCGAATATTCATCATAATTTACAGCGCAGTTGTATACGAAACAACAAAAATTACACAATTATGAGTCATATATCAGCTAAACAGTCACCATCGAAAAATTCCCATTAGTTGTACATTCAAATATATTACTTAGTAATACTGAAAAAAATGTACTATAAATAATTCTCTATTCTCGAGAGCTTCGCAACGTATCATTTTCCGAGGTCTTTCATGGAGTCGGACCAGAATTTGCGCTTGGCTCAACCCTGGTTCCGCCAAATAGTCCGCGCAGTCGCTGTCTAAATCGCGGAAGGATCAGTGCATAAATTATGACGTCAGAGGCGGAACTGAGAGTCAGGATTATTGGAATGAAAGGGTCGTAAAAGAACAAGAACGACCCACAGGTCATATCATCGCTGTGCAAAGCAGATATCATTGTACGGAGCGGGATGAGCAATTGACAGAGGATTTCAATAACAATCAACACCACCGTTACCATAGTGACTTGCACTTGAGTGATTTTTGCGCTGGATTTCATTTTTTTCAACCCGACGATGAGCAAAACAGAAAACACGACCATGACTAGTATGGGGATGGTGTATCGTAATATGTTAGACACAGCTGAGAAACCAAGACTGATATCATTCTCAAGAATGTTAAAGAAGAACATTCTCCCGTTTTGAACCCGCATGCCCATGCGCAACACGTTTGGGATCTGGTACAAAAAACACACCGAGCACGTGACCCCAATTTTGACCTTTGCCACCCAAATGCGACCCCAGGCTTTTGCGCTGTGCGGGAACTGAATACCGACGAATCGTTGCACGGAAACCCAGATGGTCAGCCAAACCCTGATCATCTGCAAAGCCCCGATGATGCCCTCAATGTAGAAGTAACCAACGTACAGGATAACAGTGCTCCAAAACAGCTCACCGGCCATCTTGGTGAATCGCACGACGCTGATGACGAAGAAGATGAACAGGAGGAGGAGTATGTCAATGATGACCGTCGCGCACAGCAAATAGAATGACGCAGACTTCTTGGCATCTTTGATCAAGCCGCTCAGTGTCATCAAGTTGCCTGTGACTCCGAAAAGAAAAAGAGTTGTGCAGATAGGCAATAGGAGGAAGTCAGAGTAGTGGCGACAAAGAAGTGAGTCTGCTGATGTGTCTATGAGTTCTGCCGCAGCAGTGGTCGGAACGTCACTTGTGCTTTCCTCAGTCATGATTGAAAGTGAGGCAGGATCATTGCTGCCTGACTCTTTATGAGGCGCGCGGAGGTATGAGGTGTGCCTGAGATCGCATGCCACTCTGAAATTGTCTCTGGTTTCGAATGTTTAACGGAATAATATTCACACGAAAAATTTAAAGTTCATGGTGAGAGGATTATATGTCCACTCACTGTGCCCTATACTGGGTGGGAGCACGTTTGGGTCGTCTGTGAAGCCATTGAAAGTGGGTGAAAAATATACATTACATGGGCCCAGTCAATTCGCATGTCTTGGGGAAATCAGCTGACTAGAAACCATCAATCCAGACGTTGGACGTTTGCCACGCCAAGTAGATTTTCAGGACTGTATCTTTTTTTATTTTTCGTGAAAAAGAATCCCCTCCCCCCAAATACAATCGATGCATAAAAAGACATTTCAGTCATTTAAACTTATTTAAAGGAATAAATAATGTTCTTGTCATGCAGGTGTACATGATTGTATTACATTTTAATGCTATGGTTTATTAGATTATTGTTAATAGTAGTTTGAAATCCAAAAAATCCGAAATTCAGCAGGAAAAAAGACGAAAACGACATAAATCGCCCAGATGACTATAAATTAAATGCGATTACATGTATTTTAATAAAATACGTACATGTACAAAGATTCGTGTACATGTACTAAAATATCATATCCGAGCACGACTAATATGCTCTATAATAATATAATAAAGAGAATAGATCAATGCTATGGAATAAACCCACGGAACTTTTCGGATGGTCGTCAACACACAACTGTTTTTACTTCTGGTAATGCATTACATTTTTGCATGTATTAAGGAACCCCCCCCCCCAGGAATATACCCAGGTATATACAAATTGTACATCAATCTCAAGCTAGTGTATTTATTATCGAGTGGGCAATTAAATGACCACCTAGAATTTTAATTCCAACGACCTATTTGGATTCATATAGCGACCCTCAATTAAGAGACCATCATTTGGGCATACAAATATTACGCTTTTCTTGTACTTGGTCACATATTATGTCGGGTATGCTCAATGGGATGATAGTATTATTAAAAATATTCAATAACCAACTGAAATGAGGAGCTTGAAAGACAAAACTATAATTGGCTAGCTCGAGATAATTGGCTAGCTCGAGTATGCCATATACTGGCGTCCGTATCATCAGATTGGTTTTTGGTGGAGCCGTAAAACCCCATTACGCAAGCAGCTCGAGTATGCAGGCTTTCAATGTTATAAAATAAATTTAGTAAGCATCACATCAAGATAAACAAAACGACAAAATACTGTGTTAGGATGTTATTTTCACGACTGTGTTCAAGCGCCATGGATGTGTGATATATGCAAAATATTGTCAAAAGGAGTTCATAATGACATTACAAAATTTGCTTGATGTGTCTGTCAAAAGACTGTATCAAGTAAATGATGCTTCAAATCTCTGCCTAGCAGAACCGTCAGCTTAAAAAATACAATAGCAACATAAAAGAATGAGTAGAGGAAATTAAAGGTAACATTAAGTATGATAAAAGCCATTGCATCTAGGAGGTCCACGTGCATGGGCTATGGACATAAAAACACATTTTCTTTGAATAAAAAAATATTTGTTTTGATTTAAAAGTGGACACAGATGCTGTCGTAACTCAAAGAGGTAAAGAGTAGACGAATGGATTGAATGAACTTTAATGATAAAAACACCGCGCTTATATACAGATATGATCAATGAAATTTGACATGAAATAAAGTCCATGAGTAGATGTCCATTATATTGACGTCTAAGAATAGACGTATTCACTGGTCTATTACATGGCTGTCTCGTCAGATACACACGAACGAATTTCAAGCGGTAAAACATTCCACATGTGAGCAACTCTATTAAATACAAATTTATAAAAGAATAACTCCTTGGGGTAGGCGTTAAATGTTCAATGTACGGACCCGAACGCAGTCGTGTATCAAAACGAGTTTTGCAATTATACAAGAAAAATCAACATTCATAACACCGTTAAAATATTTCAATAAAAATAAAAGGTCAGTAGTTTCTTGTCTAAACGAAAGAGGTAAAATTCCTCGAAATTGACGTCGCTCGATGTAAGACAGGTCAACATGATTTAAAGTAAATAGTGATCTTGGTTGTTGGACTGATTCGATTAGTTTGATTTTGGTCTTAAAATGAGGAGATCCGACAGGGAAGGCAACATCTAAATGGCTACGGCATAGAGACTTATAAAGAACTTGCTTGTTCATTCTTTTAGTTAGTTATTGAGTATTTCTTATTATAATGTGATACATAGTAACCTGAACCACACGCTACAATTGGCTGTGTGCATGAAACGCGAAATATTTGCATGAGCAAGTGATGTTCCACTTATCCAGGGTCATTATCTAAATGAAATAAGATCATTAAATTAAACTTCTATGGTGATCTCTCAGATCGATCAACTAAGGGATACACACTACCTTACAAGGAATTAAATATGAGTAAATGAGTGCGCAGAAATAGCATATTTCAGTCTTTTCAGAATTTTTCCCCCGAGAGGGCATGCCCCAACCGCCCTGGCTTGGCTTCGTATTGACCTCCCCCTGGAGACGTTCATACGCTCCTACCCCTATATATCATTGACCTGTTTGTATATCTATTTACATGTATAGATATGCAAAAAACCGCGTCGTGTAGTCTGAGGGTCAGTTGATCGAGTGTCGACCTGTTCAAATTCACTGGCTATTCACTCGTATGGAGCTACATGTTATATGAACTTCACATGTCTAATCATATCTGTATTTCTAGACAAGGTGAACCTATAAATGTTTTGCTGTATTAGTGTAAAGGTGCATTGGTATGTTGGTGTGTGGATATATAAATATATATTTTTTATTTATTGGTTTTTCGAATCGAAAAAAAAAAATCGAGACACATTGCTTGAAAGTTGTGATGCATGCATCATATGAGGGAGCACTAAATGGGGAGGCAGTTGAGCGTATGAAATGGGCTACAGAACTGTTCATAGATCTTGATGTCTCTTCGACTTCTTAGGATATGGAGTTGATGAAGGCAGGATACGGTGGCTGTTCTTCGCAGGTGAGTGCAAGGGTCAGAAGGAGCTGCAGGGAATAGTTCGTGGCTATTGTTGGGGGCCTGGTGGAACACTGTTTGTATATCATGGCAGCGTGCGCCATCTTCCTGCGGGTTGACATTGACGTCAGGNGGTTCACTCCCAGCATGCAGAGTATGCTGTGCTGGAAGG
>KB309045.1:139469-153662 GCA_000328365.1 Capitella teleta
ATTTTCATTATTATTACTACTATTAAATAGCCAATTATATTAATTATTACGGTAATGAATTAATGACTATTATAATTATTACTCGAGCAACACATAATTATTAATGTGACTATTAAATAATAATAATATTATTATTATTATTATTATTATTATTATAATTATAATAATATTATCATATTTAGTTGTAGTAGTAATAGTAGTAATTATGACCGGCGCCAGTACGTGGCAATCAACCCACAGATGTGCACTTTTCTCTAACTCTTACTGGGATGCTTATATGTACAATTCTTTTCTCCAGATGCAGTTGCCAGCACTTCTGAAATGGTCCTGGCAGCCAGCTATTCACACCTGAAGAGATGGCCAACATGAAAATGGACATGGCTGCCTATCCATATTGTGAATTAGCTATTCCTAGGGATTTTTTTCAACCTAAGTCTACAACCAGGTGAACAGAATGTGATGCACCTCCGACTGGAATCAAGGTGTTTGACATGACGTGCAGTTTGAAGCTGAAGCGCCAGAAGAAGGAGAGCTATAAACATGCATCTCGGCCTTCAAGTTTATTTGTGGGTATGTATTGAGTGTGCTGTTGGCCCTACTAGTGACGAGGATAAAGGCCCGCCTTCATCCCTATCCCCTAATTAAGCCATCTGTAAAAAGGACAAATCGAGCTTATAGAAATTCTTATACTAATAGTGAAATTTAATTGTTATTAGCTTACATACATATTCATTACATTATTTGAAGTTTCGGACTTCAAAACGCCATAACTTTGCAACCCCTTGAGATATCTACATGATTTTTGCACCAAAATATCCAGGAAAGTGTCAGCTGTCCGCTGATGCCTCAAACTCAAAAATTTTATCCCGACCCATGTGACCTGTTTTGCCGTGGACGCTCACATATGTGCGGGCGGGCGTTTTCCGCCCGCACGCAGCATTTTCCATCTCACTATTTTATGTTTGCGCGTTCACATATGCGGCTGCGTTTCTGCGGGCGTTTCCCGCACGCAATCAGATGGGTCGGTTTGGAAAACAGAATGCGGGTGGCGTGATCTGCGCATGCGCGACTGCATTCGGCGATTGGAATTCAGAGAGGAAACATCCGGCTGAAGAAGAGCGAGCATGAAGAATGATCCAGTTGTGGCGCTTATTGAACTTGTACGATAGTAGAAGATGGGGGAAACAGATACTGGACTAACAGATTTTATAACATGGAGTTAAATTGCCTTTGGAGTGATGGTAGGTGCAATTTAATTTTCTACTCATTGTGAATTTTAATGAATGGGTGTTTTGTAAACAACACATTTGAGTAATATGTACACAATGACAATTGTCAAATAGACTGTCGTTTAAATGATAATAAATGTCCCTTTGTCTAAGTCAAAATATCTGAGAAGACGCTGATATAATACATTGTAATACACATTCTTTCCCAGGCTTTCGTAAAAGTCGCGAAAATCGACATCACTTTCGTTTTCCATACTTCGATCGTCTGCAGTTTCGCGCCAAAATTTAGATCTTTCTTTTTCACTCTGTACTTCTCGCTTACCACGCTTCTAGCGAAGAATAGGCAACAATAATTAATATTTTATGATTGCCGGAGATCGCAGTCAGTAATCATAACGTTAAATATAATCATAACGTTATTATCTAGTCAACAACGATGTTTATATTGCATTGTAATTCCTCTTATCTTTCTTTTCAGCCTTGAAACAGATCGTGGTGCAGAGGAACCTGCTCTGGATATGAGCCAGCAGGCATTCCGGAGTAAGCGGCCCAGGTCATCGTGTGCCGTACCAAACCAGCTCGAGGCCCACAGGGAGTCAAGGAGGCAGTTGATGGCTACTGGCTTATGTAATTGTATCATTGCTGGCTTATGTAATTGCTCATTGTAATTCCTCTTATCTTTCTTTTCATCCTTGAAACATATCATGGTGCAGAGGAACCTGCTCTGGATATGAGCCAGCAGGCATTCCGGAGTAAGCGGCCCAGGTCATCGTGTGCCGTACCAAACCAGCTCGAGGCCCACAGGGAGTCAAGGAGGCAGTTGATGGCTACTGGTGACGATCCGAAAGACCATTTCTTCTGAGCATGCGCCGGACAAATGCAGAGAATGCAGCCTGAGCAAAACAGCCTTCTACAACTACGGATTATGGAGCCCTTCCATAAGGCAGAGGCGGCTCCATTTCAAGTCTGAACTCCGGATGCCCATGCTTCAGTAACCCACGCACTTTCTCTCCAAGCTTCTCATGTTTTCCAGACCCCAGTAATCAAGGACAGAGCTCAGTGTCATAGCCCAGGCAAACAAAAAAACCAGAAAAACGGGTGCTCCAAGCAAGAGTTTGAAGCAGCTAGTGTTCAGAGGTTAATGCCAAACGACTCCCAGCAAAGAAGACAATCCACCAGCGATAAATGAAATTATGGTGCCAATAATTTTGTTAAGAATATTTTAATTTTGAAAAAAAAATTCTATGTCACTCAGTTGTTTGTTTGTTTGTTTGTTTGTTTGTTTGTTTGTTTGTTTGTTTGTTTGTTTGTTTTTTTTTTTTCGTGTACACTTTTTGGTCAACCGTTAACTATAGTGGAGTATATCCGTGGTTTAGCCCCAAAGGATTACAACAAAAGGTTTTTCAACGGTTTTGGGTAGGTTTCGAGGTGCTAATGGAGGAAAAGACAGTTGACCAACATCTGGCGTCGGGAGAAGTATTTTTTTCTACTAATTAGTTACTTTGTTTAAGGGAAGTTTACTATAGAAACATAGGCAACCAGTAAATCAAAATAAAGATCTACATCAGACATGATCAGAAATGACATGAAACATACCATTATGTGCACCCGTTTCCCGGTAGGGTCAAATTAATCACAGGTGTGAAAATCTCGGCAACGTCAAAATAATTGCTCGATGCGTCTCAAATATAAGCATTTTACGACAAAAGACTTACACATGATTAGGGAAATACATATGAAGAGAGTGGTAGTACTATTAATTAGGTAATTAACCAATTTATGTACTTAATACATTGATAAATGTTAGCATCTCTTTAATAAGTATTGACAGAATGCATGCACTGTAACCTGGCCTTTAAAATAATCGAAGAACCGCTATTGGTTGGATAAAACGATGACTATTTCAATATTTTAAATGTTCCCTATATATAATTTGTTGTACCGTTTAATACATGTCTATAAACAATTAAGGGTACTTTAAAAATTCGGTTGACATTTCAGAGACTTATCTACCGTATTAATCGTAACAATCAATGCCTTGAAATGAATTTTCTCATAATTATGTCCAGTTGAAAAACCGTTTGTTGCATTTTTTGGGGAGTTCTACTCTCTTTTTTTTTCAGATGTACTCCACTACTAACAATGTTTCATCGTTCATTTTTTACACATCTATCAAGTATAACAATATCCGTCCGTGTCCGAAAGTATTTTTGTATGTCAAAGTCAAAGGGGAAGGTCACAGTGACCACAAATAGGTGGCAAGTTTGATTGCCTCTATCCCATTCAGTAATGGTCATAATATTTTCGTTAAATTGTTCAATGCATCATTTTCAACGGACGTAAGCTCGTACTTTGCATGCAAATTTAAGTAGCATCGTTATTGCGTAATAGTCGAAATTTTGATAATGTGATTTTTCTAACTATATAACTTCTTCGCCGAGCACGATTTCACGCTGTAATTTTATATGATAATTGATAATATTATTGTTCTATCTAATTATAATTTTCAATCATGTCATTTTAAGGTCAAGGTCATTATGACGGTTTTTTTTCGTGTTTTTTTTTTCTTTTTTTTTTTTTTTTTTTTTTTTCGGTTTTTTTTTTTTTTTTTTGGCCTTATAGGCATGATATCCATATACACTCCAGTTAATTCAACACAAACCATTGCTCTTAGTGTCTGATCGATCTATAACAAAAAATCATATAGTGATTCAGAAAGTGTTGATTATATACGGGTCCACAACCATTAAAATAAGAGGGGTCAGTAAAATGTAAAATGTGATAAATCGTACTGATTGAATACGGGTTCACAACCATTAAAATAAGAGGGATAATAAAATTGTAAATGTGGTTATGCGATTCACTACAACTGTTGGCTCCAATGATAGCTAGGAGACTGGAAGGAATCGTCCGATGGTAATCAGAATGAATATGAGATTATGCGAACTAATAATTCATAATAGGATAAAGTTATAGTAGAGTAAAATTAACATATTGGCAAGTGCGATAAGGCTTGTATAGCTGGTTTACCTCGTAACAATAATCAACCTGACACTGATGAACGATTCGTAGGCTTATGAGTATAATGAGTCAATTGCCCTAAGTGCTATAGGCATCTTGGTAAACATGTTATCATATGTAAAGCAGTTATCATCGCTGTACAAGACCATGGCCTGGTCTGCATTGGAGCAAGGCAGCGTGTGCTACGCCCATGCCAGTGAACCACTACAACGCAAACTACAAGCTTTCCAGCAAAGTACGATCCGCATGCTACGAATAGAGAACAATAACATCAGCTCCATGGAAACCCGCAGGAAGAGAGCCCACGCTGCAATGATGCACAAACAGACGATCTTACATCGCGGCCCGAACACCATCCAAGAACTACTCAGCCCCACCTGACCCCCGCTTCCACATCCGAAGAGCATCCATTTCGCCCCATCCTCACCAATTGCAAATTCCAAGAAGTTCAAGAGACTTGAAAATTTATGATCAATTCATTAGCCCTTTCGGACATTCAATTCCCTTCCCGCTTCTGTGTTCCCAACCAACGAGTGCTTGCAGACATTCAAGCGTAATACATGTATATCGTTTTTTGTTTTTGTTTTTGTTTTGTTTTTTCGAAACGGAAAACAAATAAATAAATAAATAAATAAATAAATAAATAAATAAATAAATAAATAAATAAATAAATAAATAAATAAATAAATAAATAAATAAATAAATAAATAAATAAATAAATAAATAAATAAATAAATAAATAAATAAATAAATAAATAAATAGAACAATGTGGCTTTTTAGGCTTATGGTACATGTCATATTGAAGTTTTGGTCTTACTCTAATAATCGCAATTATTGTAATAATTTCGTTTGTTTCACGATCTTATAAGAGCTAGCGTTAACGTTATGTGTGCATGCATGGAAGTACTAGTATTGGAAGAATAATGAGGCTGGTCCTCATTCGGTTGGATAGGTATTATTCAAACTGGCAAGTAGTAATATTCAGTATCTAGAATCGGCTTTACTTCTGGGTTAAATCAAAAGCATTATCACTCCTCGGAGGCGGATGCTGTTAATCTCATCACGCGGTTTACTCTATATGGGTTTTCTATAACAGTTCTCGGTTTAATCATAACTATTTTGCAGGTAGCTAGTTCTGTAACACGAACAGTGCATCGTGCGAGGGAATCACATAAAAAAAGAACAGGTTGTCAACGGCTTGACATAATTATCATTTGGCATAATTATATAGAAACAAAAGGCACGGGTGTCTGGTGCTTGGCCTTTGGCTCAACGGGCTCTTGTTTCTCCCATGTTTTATCTTATTATTATTATTTTCTTAGCGGCATTTATGAAATATTTGTTTGATAATAAAATTGCACACGTATATCCATGTAAAGGCAATGAATGAATGAGAATATTAATGCCTATGATACGGCAACTCAGCATCGAAACTCGGTGTCGATGCTTTTGATATCAAGGGGTAATGACGTAAGGATAGTCATCTAACGTTAACTTCGGTGGTACAATTTGATGATCAGAGTAATGCTCCAAAGGAATATGGTCCACGGCTGGAACAATAATACAAACATATGAAATTATTTGGAGATTTATTATAATTGAAATCTCAACTTGTGGATTTGTCATTGTAGAAATGGTGCATGATCACTGTTGATCGGTGAGCAGAGGACAATTTTCCATATCAAAATGAACGCTTCACAATAGAACCCAAAATTTCCACTCTGATGGCTGCACCGATGGACTGCGAAATGCGCGCTGTCTAAAGTATTATGTCCTAAATAGCATTTCAGACCCGGTGTATGAGTCTGTCTGCAGAGCCCGCCCGGTTGTGGCTGAACAACCTGGTTCAACGATGACCGCCCCACCCCCTCCGCCCCCTTCATGTCAATCACTTGATAAGGGTTCACTTAAGGGTCCACGGACATGGTTGTCAGCAGTCATGTTTTGATGAGTGAAGCGAAACCATGACAACGTTAGAGATATACGCCTCGTTGCTCGCGGGATCATGGGCGCTCCTGTTGGCTGATGTGGTCATAATTTGTGTGTTCTTTGACGGATTCTCAGGTAAGCATTTCAAAATAGTTTTAGTGGTGAGATAAGGCATGGTGTCTGTTTATGAGTGCATAATGTGTTATTAGTCATTATACTGGAATTATCTGGAGCATAGACGGTGTCTGTCATGGCGACATGAGCGTATGGATATGTTTGGCAGGCTGTTGGATTATTTAATATTTAACAAATATATGAATAAATAAATAAATTTAATTCCTCCGCCGTCCGTCGCCACAGTTTAGCGCCGAGAGTGCCGTGACCTGCCGGCAGGTAAGCAGGAGTTAAAGAGGACCTCTGATTATTTTGAACTAGTACCATAGAATAGATGATGCATTCCAAAACACACACGCCGTTTGACTGACACTTTTTTTTTTTTTTTTTTTTTTTTTTTTTTTTAGTCGAGTTCCCTCGGGCAACATTGTGCCTTTCTTTGGCTAATACAGATGGGGGCGCCCACTCCTTTCCATCCAGGGTAGTGAAGCAGGAATTCAGTGCCTTACCTTGACTCATATAATTTTAGACATTACACTTTCTGTAGGCTAATTCCTTGATGCATCGAATTTGAGATGTTTAACATTTCGCATTCTTCTCACGTTTGATTTCATATTGTCGTGACGTTATCAAAGTAACTCTCCCATTGTTAACAATGGGAGCCGTCGAGTGATTCAGAAGTTCCCATAAAGGACATCTCACACTCATCTCGCTTTGAGCTATATGACCTCAACGTGTGTCTGTGGACCAATCGGACGTTTTCGCTGCCCCTGTCGAATCACCTTGATCAAACCAAGTGCAAGTGTATACCAATCTAGCTTTCACAGTAACACTGAATGAGATGACACCCAATGTCTTTCGCATTTTGAGGTAGACGGCAACAGCATGGGAATCCACCAGGTAATTATGTCATTTTTCTGTTGAACCCACATCCAAGGAATGCCGGATAATTTCCATAATTTTCGAAACGACATTCAAGACGATGATTATTTTAATGATCAGCATACCCGCCCTTATGTATAACTGTCATGGGAGCTCTTCTAAGACATCTTTGTACAGTTCCCTGAGACATCGACATATTCAGCAAGTGAGCAATCGGCTTTGAGAGTGTATGGTAATTTTCTTTAATTAACTACGGCCGTAGTCCGTGTTCCGACCCTGAACAGATTTAACATGTAAATAATAATTATTTACATGTTAAATCTATGTATTTTGTATATATTTGTATGTGGTGTATATTATACACCTCTGCTTCCGTTACAGTATTGAAAAGTAGAGACTGCTGGTAGGTGCCGCAAAGAAAGGACTGGAAGCTGACAGATCATACATTAAAAAGAGTTGCCCTTCGATGGAAAGCGACATACAATTTGTTTTTGCGTCAAATCAATCTTTTCCATTATTGAGTATTCAATTGTTTATTTTTACAATTTTCATTTTGAATGTAGGTAATAAAAGGCAAATAATTCTCGAACGTTGAGCATTGCATGCCTCGTGACGGTCGTTTACACCCGTGTTACTTAGAATATCCTCCCAATTTTCCACAAGTAACGCGTTAAAGTTGTGAGAAACTATGATCTAGGGTGCTGTTTGAATGAAAGCGATCAAACAGAAAACAGGGAGGTGATCCTGTACGTCAGTGTACATGAGCCCAGGCATTTTTACGACCAGTACAATGAGAGTTCGTGGAAATGTTGTCAATGAGTGAAACCGTACTGAGGGTGATTCTAGGCGGGCTGTCCCTTAGAGGGAGATAATTGCATAAGAGGTCAATGAACTGCTGTTGCTGCGGATTTGTAGCAAGATCATTCATTTGTATGCCGGTATGAAACGGAATCTCACTCAGAAGACCACGATCATGATGTGGAAGCGAAAAGCTTGAAGAAAATAAAATAAACGTCTTCAATATTCAACTATTCATTTCTCAGAATGAGAATGGAGCCCATAATTAAGCGAATCGCATATTCGCTCACACATTAATTCGGATACTTACTATTTCTTTTGTATGCTCGTAATTATAAGAACATTTTCAATATTAAATGTTTAAAGCAAGTGCTTCCTTTCGTCGAGCCTATTCATTTATGATAAAGACATTAATTTATGAATTTCGGCCGGATATTTCAATTGACTGACGAAGTCAGTTGAAGTTTATTTTCTTCTTCTCTTTTTCGCATTGATGGATTGAAAATAATATTTTCAATTATGCTTGGCAATGCATGTATTTAAGAAGTTACGCTTTGCAATATTTTCTATTGCGATCATGCTCGTGAGTCCTTCATTCACTCACTTTTTCATTCCGTTTGCACACTATTCAAGTGACCCCCATTACGTCACACGTATACACTTAATTATGTCTACGAAACTTTCACCGTGTACTCCTGTACTACATCACTGTACAATGACAAAATGTCAGGGTCATTGTTTTCAAGGTCACTATTTTATTGCGTAATGTTGTACAAACACTTCACACCTTAACATCTGGAGAACGATAGTTCATAGAGCTCAGCTGATGCCATCAAATGAATCAACAAGTCGAGAGAGATAATCGATCTTATTTTTGTTCTGATTAGACCTAAACAACACTCTGGTATTTGGCATTTAATTAATCAACGCCATAGCTAGTGATTTCTAAATTTGCCAATAGTTCTTGCCCATGGCTATAATCAGTTTCATAGTGGGCGCCTCTTTCATTGACAGCTGTCACACAAGGATCTCTGAATCTCTCCTCAATTGCCTCGATCACACAAGCATATTTTCTTTATCATTAATTACGTAATGACTGAAATTTCTTGTTTCCCGTTTTTATGAATAAATTGGTGATATTGAACCTTATTTCATTGCAAAGGTGTCCGTGGTTACTTTTCTTACCTTAAAGTTCAGATAGAAATACACACCTCAAACATCGATATCGAATTATCCATCTGAATAAGAGCTAAATTATCATAAATCCTACTGAATTTGCGACCCAAACATGGCTGGCCGATTTGGGATCACTGCCTGAATCTGTGTTTTTTGTGTGTGTCTTTTGCAGATTTGTTCACGAACAAGGCGAGCGAGGCCCTCCTGGTTTCCCCGGTGCCTGGGACCATCTCGGTGAATGACCTCTCTCACTGGTTGCTCGTCTATCTCTTTCAATTGCCGTGGCTCATTTACGCCTTTGTTTGCCTATTTCGGAAATACAAGGGACAGGCATTCTGCATCTCAGCGCCTGTTATACCCAAAAGGATATTTTTGTTGTTTTCGATCAGCTCATTCTTGCATTACGTCTGGATGATCTGCGTCGACCGACAACATTTCATCCCAGCCACTGTCGTGATGCTCGTCTCTTCAGTACTACTGTTCACGTGTGTTGCTATTTCCTTGAATGCCCTGAACGTTATCGGTCCAGATCTGTTATTTGACGGTTATTTTAGAGACATCCAAATGGTGAGGATGTTCGGTCAGAATCTCATCGGAGTTTTTGCCACGTGGAGCAACATCGTCGGATTGGTGGAATTATCCATTATTCTGCATTACAACCTCGGCGTACCTCAGCCCTCAGCGACCTTGATAGTCCAGGTCGTCCTTCTTTTGGAAATTCTCGTCATTTTTACCGTCGATGTCTTCCTTCTGCAACACCACTCTCGATTCTTCCTCGCTTTGTACCTGCGGACCGCAGTCGATACGATGTACTGCATCATCAGAGAAAGAGATGCATACGGTGAAGTTACTGCCACCCGTTTTACGATTTTTATCGTAGCATTTGGAATGTTTACGACGAAGGCAGCGATCATCGTCCGATTGTATTGCAAAGGAGGAAAATCAGCCGTCGAGCCTTTGACCCATCACATTCTTGAACGAAAGGACTTGAATGAGTCGATGGAATCGTTTCCCATTTCAGGCGCGACACCTTCAAACACAAGATCTTACCAATCTTTCTCGTGAAATGCTAGATTTGTGAAATTTTCTTCACTGGTGCATTCAATTCATCTTATCTTAAGTTCTATAATTATGTAAATTCATTCAGTGACTGTGACATTGACAGTGCATGACAATGACAGTGACAAGGACGGGGACGGTGACGGCGACAGTGACAGTAACAGTCAAGTACGTGTAAGTGTAATTAATGTGATGTAATTTAATGTAGTTTAATTTAATGTAATGTAATTTAATGTAATATAATGCAATGTAATGCAATGTAATGTAAAATGTATAATGGTGAGGGCTTTGCAATGCAATCGTAATTCTAATTGTAACACAATGGTTATAGTGATGGTGAACATTCTCAAATGCATATAGTGTTGATCACTTTTAAAAAATCGAATAAATGAAATAACCAAACTCGACTTTGTCTCATCAGTTATTTGGCTCCAGATGCACTTGAGCACAACCATCTCCTTCCCGTGACTTATCCCTTACTTCGTTCACGCTCCTTGTTATTGGTAAATCCAAGATTTACGTATACCTGCATATTACTAGCCTCTGTTTGTGTGTCTGTCGGCAATTCTTTTTTTATGCACCAGAACCTTCGTCTCATTGTGCATTGACTAGATTAAGGTCAGCGTCAAATTAAATGAACAATATAGGGGCCTACTCATGCTCATGAATACGTAGGTCGGTAGTTTCTTGTCTAAACGAAAGAGAAAAAATTTCTGGAAATTGACATTGCTCGATGTAAAACAGCCTATTCGACAGCGGGGATCTTAGATCTCCGCTGATGGTAATAGTGGCTTCAGAATTGGAAGTTTTTTTCTGGCGTCAAAACCCGTGGGCATTGGCAGACACGCAAAAGGTTATGTTTTAAAATCATCTATAATGAAAACGCCACACTATTCAAAAGTAGATTCCGTCCAGAATTTTCTACTAAACTCAGCAAATTATTTTACGCCGACATTCCAAGAAGTTTATAAGCCCAACCCACACAGCCATTCGCCTCATTTGCATAATTTATGTAGGGCGCATGCCTTGCGTGATTCGCGTCGCGATGAAATGCTTTTCGCGCCATAATTATTATCAAGATGGAGCCTGCTTTACGGGAAGTCGGTTTGAAGTACAATTTAGGGATTTGAATTAATAAGATGAAAGAGGAGCAGTTGAGTGTGCCATATTCATCTCAAATTCATTTGTACTCATAAAATCATAAATAATACTAGTATTAGAATTTTAAAAAGACGGTTGAGATAACCGGACATCGAAAACATTTAAAATACTGTGGTTTTCAACTAATGGATTATGTACTCTTGAATCTTGCTAGAGTGAGGAAGTGAAGACGAGTTGCAGTAAGTCTAATGAATCATAAATATATAATAATAGCATACTTTCCAACTGTGAGAGTGCGATGATGTGATAAAAATGCGATGTCGGCCGCTGATTTACCGGGAAAATATGCGCGTCTGTGCCTCAAACTTTTCAAAACAATTACCGAGTATAGATGCTTTAATGAGTATTCTCTCACATTTCGAGGTCAATGTTGTCATGCTGTGGCACATTATTTTCACTGCATACTTACTATTTAGGATGTGTATGGTACACATGAGGGAAACACTATAACACAAAATTTGTGTGTGTTAGTGGCAATCTGGGGTAATTTCGCTTTTTTTTGGCACTCAGCATAAATAAAAAAACAATTCTATTTTGGGCAACATTAGGCTTCACTTCATGAATTAGCAGGATCAATGCTAACCAAGCAATTTGAACGACATTTTTCAATTTAAGTAATGAAGGATACCTCATTTGTCTATTAGGTCAGGGTCAACGAGGTCAATGAGTGAGTGAAAATTTGATAATTTGTTTAATCGAGCGTTCAAGTGGTTTTATTTATAAACTGAGGATTTGATCTGTGTATATTATTATCTAATAAGAAGGCAAAATATATCGGCATTAGTTTGTGTGAATTTGAGGCTAGTGCAGCGGTAGCGATTTGATTTGCCAAATTACACAATTTTCCACGAGCGTCTGAAATTGAGCGCTGAATTCATGATCAATTCATGTAACTTCCACTTTAAATATACAGATATATCTCCGTCTGTATAATATGATAATAATCAGACGGCACTGCCATTCTGTCTAATGAATACGTAAATATACAGCTCGATTTTAATGAAGTTTTAACCATTCAATGCAAACCAACAATAAGCACAAGTTTTGTGTTTAAACTTGTGTGTAAAGTGCGTAGGATCACTAAATACAGAAGGCAGTTAATTAAGGGATAATTCACGTGAATGAGATGGTTATCATCAGATAAACAAGTGCAAGGGATTTAGGAGGCAAATAACCCACGAGTCGAAGTCGAGTTCGATTATCTGGCTTCAGAATAAGTTAATTAATGGGTTAATGTTCACAATATGAAGATGTTTATCTGAAGATGACCATCGACTTCAGAGTGACTTAACCGGATTATGCCACGAAAAACACATTTTAACTCAATCGAGACGACATAAATAGAAATTGACAGCACGCCATCTTGAATGGGTATTCAAACGCCATGGGTACTCTACAAATCTTTCTCAGGGCTCGATATAACGATTATCGGATCTCCAGTATCAATGAATAGTAACATAAGATGTATATACCTCTGGAACAATGTCAATTTCCATTGTTATCGTTGAAATTCGCCAATATAACAAACAAACGCTAGAAAATGGCCTTTGACCTGTCGGATCAACATACACAGGTGCAATCGTAGATTTTTCGTGGATAGCTGTGGACAAAATTTTTAGAAAGCGCACATCTGATCTGATCATGTTTTTAAAACATCACATACATTTTAAGCGCATTGAAACATTTTATGTACTTTTTGCGCTTCAAAAGAAATTAAAAAGAAAAATTATTGCAGTCCAATCAGTGATTGCGTTATAAAATGCTGATCATAGTAATAAAAGTAGACAATGATTTGTCTAGTGGTTTCATGCAAGGTCTAAGCTAAATTTTATAAACTTTAGGAAATGTTGAAGGCTGCACGCTATTAATGACCAAAGTTAGCAAATAAAGGTTTGGTCTGATAAACGAGCAGCCGAGCTCGATCAGTTTGTTGCACAAATGCGATGCATAATGAAGGGCAAACAAAGGTTGCAACTTTTGCACCTGGTGGAGAGGTAAAGAGGTATGGTAAAAGTGGAACGGGAGTATATGTCAAGAGAATATTTATATGTAACAAAATGGATGAATCTTACAATATTGAGAAAACAAATTAGACCCCTCCTCAACCTGAACGTACTTGTTGCCAAAACTGTTGTTAAGTTTGGTTCTTACTTTTGTTAATTCATTGTATTTCATTTTTAGGGGTACTTCAGAAGATCTCTGTGTCTACTCAGATCAGCAACCATGATAGCTGTGATTGGGATTTATTCAAATCAAAACATGACCTCAGCAACGACACAACACTTACAGGTTCACATGCGGCGTCCATTCCTCTTAAAATAACACGTAAAATATAAAACTTACCAATAGTTCCGACGAGTAAAAACAGCAAGCAGCGACCGAGGTACTTCTTCTTCATCTCAAGTTCTTTTCTGCAATCTACTGTTCTATATGATAAAATCTTCGTCCACCTTTCCATAAATATGCGACTGTTCAAAACCATACAGTTCTGCCAATTGCAGATTGCGTTGAGAATCACAATGAAACCAAAACTATAACAAAAGAGCAACAGGATCCGAAATGGTGTCTAAATGGATGCAGCGAAATGCAGGTATTGTTGACGTCGATTACACGCTTTTGTCCCTCTGTTTATTCCATGTGGACTTTTGTTTAGTATTTGATCGCATATTCGCACTACGATTATTCTAAACTTAGTATGTTATGTGAAATATATTTATATTACAAGTTAGTGCATACTAATGAATGATAAGTAATCAATTGCGTTTAAAAATCAATTAGTTAATTTCATCACATTTGGTAACAAGGCATTCAGAGTAGGCTACA
>KB309045.1:153861-181245 GCA_000328365.1 Capitella teleta
TGTGTGTGTGTGTGTGTGTGTGTGTGTGTGTGTGTGTGTGTGTGTGTGTGTGTGTGTGTGTGTGTGAGGGTGTGTGTGTGTGTGTGTTTGTGTGTGAGGGTATGAGGGTGTGAGGGTATGAGGGTGTGAGGGTGTGTGAGGGTGTGTGTGTGTGTGTGTGTGTGTGTGAGGGTGTGTGTGTGTGCGCGCGTGTGTGTGTGTGTGTGATGAACTGCAATTGGGGATCTGTGCTAAGTGCTAAGAAGAGCGTGATTACGCAGAGATGGCATTATGATTTTTGGAGTCTCCATACTGGAGGACGCAATACAATTTCCGTGATGATCAACAAGTCTCATGTTGTGTTTTTATCTAACATCTGAATTCATGACAGTGTGACGCTTGGATCAACTTACTGCACCAGAAGGCGTCTGGATATTACCCTTCAGGAAGCCACCATCCTCCTCAGGAGTTCAGACTTTTCACAAACCACTTGTTGAGGTATCATTCCAGTCAATTTCATCAACTATCAAATTCATCTTGTCATGGGAATTATCGAAAGGTTGTTTTCCAGGATTTATGGAGTGGCTGAAATTTTCATCCATTTGGGTCGTGAACGGCAATGAAATGACAAGAAAATTGCTACATCCCCTTGAATTGTCTGGCATTATTTCCTTAACCGTTATCATTGAAAATCATTGTGCATCTCTAATAATAATATTCCCCTTCCTTCCGCTCCTTAAATCGACGTAATTTGTTATTATAAAATAAAAAAATTAAATACGCACCGATATTAGTCAGCAAATGAAAATCTTTACACCTGTAGTGTTTATGCGTATCATATTCTAAGATTTTCAAATGATATGGAATAATTTTCCAGCGGGCCACTTGGCGCCACTGCCAATATGGCATGGGCTCTGAGTCTCCTCAACAAGGGTGCAATCCATGTCAGACGCTGAGTGAGGTCACCAAACTTCCCTTTTAGGTAAATTAGAAGTGGGATAATACATTTGAGCAAAAATGATTAAGAGAAACCACGAAATGTCGATTAATATTACTATGTACAAAACGTTGGGTCACGTTTTGTTGTTGATGTTTTTGACACTTTTTTTTTTTTTGCGAGCATGAACGCCTAAAACAGAAAATTCGGTGGCCGTTCTGTGAGCTGTAGCGATTCAAAACACTTGCCGCGTATTGGAGATGAATCATAGCGTTGCATTCTGGTGACCGTGACTCACAATCCCTTTGCAATCCATGCGTCGCATTTTCTCCGACGCCATTGCCTCTGAGCGTATCGACCACACTCATTGATCTGGTCCAGATCCGAATGCTGCGTGCATGCATACTGCATACCAGAACGCGAATCATCAGCAATGTTTTCTTCTCTCCCAAACAAACAACAGCAACATTACCAACTGGTCATTTCTACTTCAAAATAGTTCCAATAAAGAGCTGTTTAATTGCCTGTAAATTTGTCTGTTTTATATCTGTCTACCTGTCTGTCTGTGCTGTCGATATTTCCGATTCTCTCGTGCTAACAGGAACCTAAGTGTCTCAAATTGATTGGCACACATGTCTGAAGAATCTTTTGATATTGTACCCTATTCAACCGTCTTGAGGACAATCGCTGCACGCTCTAAACTTCTGAGCTGAATGCCACAATTTGTCGCTACATTGATCTCCTATCAACAAACCTCTCCTCGTTGGCACTTTCTATTAGACAAAAGACAATTAAAACTGCTTCACTGGATCGACTTGGGTCTCTGTACATTCAAGTTTGAGTGTTATATTTGTGTATTGTACACACAGTACCTGAAATGGTGGTAATGCACATCCCGCGTTCTTTGTCCAATAAATTTCGTTTTCAAAGGTTTTAAAAAGTTTTACAAAACGCAGCAAGAAATTGCTTAATGAAATGGTGACTCTACGTGCTTAGCCACGCAGACCAGAAGTGATTTCGAAATCGGTTAAAATAAGTGAGAAAAAAATCGAATGAGAAATCATTAGGAAAGTTAGTTGGAAGTACATGCATAAATATTTCAGCTCTGGGAAATCGAAGCCCTTTGTTCGAACCATCGAATTGTGCTTGCATTATTCATGGAGTGCCGATATCAACAGGGATACTGAGAATATCAATCTCCAAAAGAAATAATGACTTTGCAGGATGAATTGATGATATGCACAGAGTCAATTATCAATATCAGAGAGGCATCGTTATCGGTGAAGAGGATTTCAACAAAGACGAACTCAATACGATAAATGCGTAATATTATTCATGCTACAAAGGAAAACTGATGCGAAGAGCAGGGAAAATTGCCTTCATTCTACGAGGACCAAGGAATATTTTGAAATTGGAAGCAGAGGAAAAAAGGATAAATTTCATGCGTGGACGAATCGATGTTGTTCAATATTCAGTACCAAGAGTTTTGCGTTGGGGAAGATTCAATTCGGTTTTTGGTGTTAAATTATTTTCTGTTGTTTACAACAAATGCATACGGAAGAAGGAATTTCGATCCAGCATAGTTCTTAGAATTCTTGGAAATTACGCGTAGGTGTGATACAAAAGGAGATCTTTCGATATAAGATTTCTTCGTCGGTAAACACGTCGGCCAAACATCAGAATTGTGATAAATTGGAGTACTGATAAAAATATGACTTTCATGTCTCCAAACGAGGAGAAACAATACAGACACAAGTAAAACACAATACACCACACACAAAACGACTGAACAAACGTTTTCCTTTATTCAGGATGTCTAACCAAAAAAGAGTGAATCCAAAAAGCAGAATAATTGCTTAGAGTGACTGACGACCTCATGGGAGTGAGTGAGTGAGTGATGGGGTTTTACGGCACCACCCAATCCGATCGGATGATACGGGCGCCAAAACAGAAGGCCCGGGACCGGGGTTTCCCCCTACTCTTATCGATAAATCCTAAGGGTTCTTTATCATGCATACCACCATAGAGAGTAGTACACAGCGCTCGGCCTTGTTACGCAGTTGGGCAGCACTGCAGAGTCACGGAAGAATTACAATTATAACGGAGTACAATTATAATTCACAATCATAACGCCTGTGGCCTGATCGGGTCTCGAACCCGGGACTTCGACCCCCACGGTCGACATAGGATTGTAGCCAGCGGTTTAACCCACTGAGCTATCCGATCACACCACAACCTCATGGGATAAAGGTAAACAATCAAAACCACTCATTTATCATATGAAATTAAATATGCATTGTGAATACATATATGTTGCGTGCTTGAAGATTAAAATGACAAATAGTACAATTATACACGTATTCCGATGCGAAATACACGTACGCCAATCAGCTTATAAGACGTATTCTTCTTGAAGCTCATATTAGAGCAACAATCGAAGCAAAATTCCATCAGAAAAGGATCGAGAAGAAAGGCTCCATGACTGCATCTAAAGAGCTTTAATACAATCTCCATGACTGCATCCAAGGAGCTTTAATACAAGCTCCATGACTGCATCCAAGGAGCTTTAATGCAAGCTCCATGACTGCATCCAAGGAGCTTTAATGCAAGCTCCATGACTGCATTCAAGGAGCTTTAATACAAGCTCCATGACTGCATCCAAGGAGCTTTAATACAAGCTCCATGACTGCACCTAAGGAGCATTAATACAAGCTCCATGACTGCATCCAAGTGGCTTTAATGCAAGCTCCATGACTGCATCCAAGGAGCTTTAATACAAGCTCCATGACTGCATCCAAGGATCTTTAATACAAGCTCCATGACTGCATCCAAGGAGCTTTAATACAAGCTCCATGACTGCATCCAAGGAGCTTTAATACAAGCTCCATGACTGCACCTAAGGAGCATTAATACAAGTTCCATGACTGCACCCAAGGAGCATTAATACAAGTTCCATGACTGCACCCAAGGAGCATTAATACAAGCTCCATGACTGCACCCAAGGAGCTTTAATACAAACTCCATGACTGCACCCAAGGAGCTTTAATACAAACTCCATGACTGCACCCAAGAAGCATTAATACAAGCTCCATGAGTGCACTCAAGGAGCATTAAAACAAGCCTCATGACTGCATCCAAGGAGCTTTAATACAAGCTCCATGACTGCACCCAAGGAGCTTTAATACAAGTTCCATGACTGCACCCAAGGAGCATTAATACAAGTTCCATGACTGCACCCAAGGAGCATTAATACAAGTTCCATGACTGCACCCAAGGAGCATTAATACAAGTTCCATGACTGCACCCAAGGAGCATTAATACAAGCTCCATGACTGCACCCAAGGAGCTTTAATACAAACTCCATGACTGCATCCAAGGAGCTTTAATACAAACTCCATGACTGCACCCAAGAAGCATTAATACAAGCTCCATGAGTGCACTCAAGGAGCATTAAAACAAGCCTCATGACTGCATCCAAGGAGCTTTAATACAAGCTCCATGACTGCATCCAAGGAGCTTTAATACAAGCTCCATGACTGCACCCAAGGAGCATTAATGCAAGCTTCATGACTGCACCCAAGGAGCATTAATACAAGCTTCTTGGCTGCACTCTTTTCCTGTTACACGAACTCAGAAGTGAATGAAAGGCCAATTCAAAGAGTGGGAGCAAAGGACAATGGTTTTGCTTTGATTAATTCACCGATTTGTTTGCGCCAATAGCTTTCAACAGCAAGGAGTGATTGCCTTGCATTTGCGCTTTGCCTTTAATTGGCTGAGAATATCTGTTGTGATTAATGTATGCATTCGAGGAGTAGCAACTTTCAACATCAGCTAAAAGTTCTGTTCATTTTCTTGGTCAGTTTGTTTATTAGGGATGTATGGATAGTGTCATGTTCTGGATAATCGGATATCGGATCTCCGGCACTAAATATTTGGTATTTCTGGATAACTCCCGAATATACATGTACATGAAATTAAGCAATTAATTATACGATTGATGTCAGGTACATCTTAGACATGACCAAGTTCTATTCTCAAAATTTATACAGTACATGCAGTTATAAGCTCCCAAGTCCCAATTGTATGATTAACGAGGAATATGAGAATAATCATTACAATGATGAATGGAAACAAGAATTGGAAGGCTGGGCTGGAGACATGCAGTCCCAGGCATAAAAGAAAGCAAATCGACTGAGCATGAACTCACACAGGAGGGAAACTGAAGAATTTATTATATCTGGAAATGAATGTCTTTTATCCGAAAATACTGTAGTAATTTTTCCCCGGATTCTGATATCATGTAAATGTTTCGAATGATCAGATTTCAGAATTTTCGGAAATCCACACACCCCTATAATATATGCAGTCATCAGGTCATGTTGACATCCTTTTTGGGAGGTTGACCTTCGTCTCCCTGATGGTCCATTCTGTTGACAACATAACGATTTTCAATCCTTTCCACAGTTGGCAGGTCATGGACATCAAAAGACCATCAGCTGTCAATTGAGGTGAAGCAATAAACATAGACATGCACATTTGTGCCTATTAATGGCCTGGTTTTCCCGAAATTGCATGCAAATAAATGGGCTAATTTGTGATAATGCAATACAAGTTATACATATTATACAATACAATTATATGATAGCAAACAGTTGCCTCTGTGAAAACTTACACTAAGGGAAAACCCTTCCACAATTATACTACATGTGTCATTACTTTGTAAGCCAGCCTTTCAATGATGCATACATAAACGATCTTACTCAACATACATGCTGGACGCGGTGACTCCTGAAGAGTCATTTGTGACGATTAAACTTCGAGAGGGCTCCCCGTTGAGGGAAGATCAATAGAAGAGGAACTTAAATACGCGGCTTCTTGTTCTCGTTCAGAACTCCGAGGGGAACTCTCGTTTGGCCATGTTGTTCGTGTTCGGAATTCTTTTATCCGGCTTCGGAGGATGCATTGCAGGTAAGCGACAATTAACGCTACCGTGCGTTCCCTGCGTTTAAACGAAACCTGGCTTCTTCTTTTTTTTTTTTCAAGTGCAAAACAGTTCGCTTGTACTTGTCGAGAGAGTATAATTAGCAAGGAACAGACTCTGGGTCTACTTGTAAGATGTGATAATGTATATATATATTATTAAGGGTTGATATTAAAATCTGTCCTCTTGGGCCATATCTACTTATATGGCAGCATAATTACATGTATGTAGGTCACAAGCTGCCCATTCCTCCATATTACTCGTGACAATGCTCAAAAATGGTTTTGTGCTGAGTCTGTTTCAGATGATTGAAGAGGCAAAGTGTATCAATATTTGATGACACGTGCGAAGACTAGCAGACGTGCACAGTGTCGCTTTTACCCTAAAACAACGGATCACCAAGGCAATAAAAAAGAAGACATAAATGTGTACAAATACGGCGAGAAATAAATTAACACAGTTGCTATTGATTCACGTTTTATTTCCAAGTGGCTATACCAGTCTTGATTATTAGAAGAAAAAAAAAACTCGATTCTCTTGCATCATTTGCGTTTCTATTAATACACGTTGATTATTATGGCTATTACTATTATTACTTCTGAGATAAAAACATTTATTTTCAAGAATATCGCGGCATCTATATTATCATATTCTTGATACAGGATGTTTCAATTAATGTTTATTCTCTTTTCCTCTTGTGATGTAGTGTGTCCAGACGGCTTCCAAGAACCAATCGCTGGTTCCTGCTATGTCGCCTCTACTGAGCTGATGTCGACTCCTGATGCTATTCGGTGGTGCGCAGATCACAATGCCAAACTAGCGGCCTTGGAAACTGCATCAGAAATATCAATCATCGTAGCAACTCCTTTCACTCTGATACAGACCGGTGAGCTTTGGTCATAAATGCAAGACATTGGCCTACATATAGCGGCTTAGAATAGCACGTGGACATGGCAGTCATGGCTTTGCACCCGATCTGCTACTTGTGCACTGCCAAATACATTTGTACCCTTTTTTGCGTCCGCTTACAAACAACTTTAGCCAAACTTCCGAGAGTCCATAAAGACTATACTTGTAACAGCCTTGATAAGTGCACTACGAGGACCATAAAAAGGTGTCTTCACGTGCGTGAACCACAAACCACTCTGCAATTTCCACATTGCACACAACCCATAAAACCCCGAGGGCTATTTCCCGGCACAAAACCCCAAAGTACCCATTGCGAATCTTTATAATGCTTTTTACTGTCCTAATTGGTCGTTGTCATTGGATTTTAGCTTCCATGCACATTTTATACCAGAACTTACAAATTGAATGCCACACAGGACCGTGGGCGACGTCAGGACACTTGGTGTCCAGTGCTTACCTGTGGTTAAGCACTCAAGCAACCATCGATGCGTCCATATTCACTGCACCCACAGTGATCGACAGTAGCACGACCTGCATCCATTTGTCAATCGGTTGGTGTTATGCTTATTGAGTCATGTGTCGAGATCGACCGATTGAATTTCAGGAGGTGCGGGACAGCTCGCCACGAGCGATTGCAGTCTGCAAGTTTATGCTTTGTGTGAAATTTCGACGCAACAAGCGCCGTTAGATTTGAGTAAGGCTCTTGTATTGTGAAGATTTTCTGGGAAACTTAGTGTATTATATTAATAGTCATTCCAAACGAGTTTTTCACTTCGGTGTATGAGGGACCCGATGCTGAATTGACAATCCGTAATAAGCATTCAAGAAACATCGAACTGTATTCGGTGACCTTTACGAATGACCTTTTGCTGCTGAGGAGCATTCAACCGGAAGAGGAAGTAACGCACCCTTGCCACGTGGGTTCCTCGTTCCTGGCTAAGGACGCTTCATCTGGTCGAACGCTTCTAATCAACGGACATCACAGCCATGTTGTTGACGTGAACTCTACCGTTGGGGTCAACCTGGCAGTGGTCCATTCACCTCGTAAGTGCCACCAGGCATCATCTATGAACTGATTAACTTTGGTTTCCTCCAGGTTATGAAATTGGCTATCTCGGCGTTAGTAATGGACTTACTTACGTATACATCGCCTACGGCAATGCTGGTGACCCGCTCACAACTGACGAGAACCCTGCATACCACACAGCTCTTGGAGTGAGTACAGCCGAGCAGTAACCATTCTGCACGCACTAAATTAGAAATACTTTCTTACTGCCGACCGTCAAATACACAACCGGGATGGTCAGTGCTGGTCAGTTGGTCCAGGTAGTGGCACTCTGGGTGTGAGCTGGGTCGTCCGGGTGATAGACTGTAGCGCAGCTGATGCCGTTGCCATGGGGATTTGGGAAGTGGTCCAAGAAGACAGATTCTCTTCCATGAAAATTGTGCACTTGGCAACCGGACTGTGTATCAAGGGAGATGCGACGCTTAACCTGGGCGATTGCGCTGGTACTGATGTATCTTGGGTGTGGATTCCATCAACCGGTAAGTTATTGCATAACTCTTTGTACTTCATATCTGAATATCGCTACCGTGATTTGAGGCTGTGAGTGGAACAATTATATCGATTTTCTTTCTTTTCCATAGCAAGTCCGCAATTCTGGTTGAAACTCAAAGACCACACCAATTGCTATAACGATGTTATGACGGAAAACCCTTGTGATGTGATTCCGGAACAAGTGAGTAGAACTGGTAACTATAAATTGCAATGTTCCTCGTTGTTTTGGGGGGGTGTGAAATATGATATGACTTATAAGTGAGGAACGAGGGGACACCCGGCTTCATTGAACACGAAGAAAGCCTCATTTATGTTAATACTATTACAGCATTCAGCTCCTTATATAATGTTATGCTATCCACGATGAAATCGATCGGTGCTTTAGAGGTTGACTGCGCACGCATACAAGTAACCTCATGTTTGAATCGTCTTCTTTCTCGACAATTCATGTTTATAATATTATTGTTCAATGGGGTAGAGGGTGATTCTAATCATATTCTTGGGTTTGTATTCTTGAATGTAAATTTGTTTCATACTTCATAGTTACTATAACCTGTGATTCAAGTACCATTTTAGAGAGAATTCACGCTGTTGCTGTCCTTTGATTACCATGAAAACGAGGACAGCAAATTATTATTCTCCGAATGATCAATTAGGGATTACATATATCACAAACGTGGCGTTATATCGGTCAGTAGCGTTGATCTCTAAAATTGAGATCAATACTTATTAGGCGAGAACATTGGGACATAAATCTAAATACTGTTTTGAGTAACATGCAAACTCGCTTCTCAATTAGATATGCCTACATAATATCTATGGTTGACTTGTAGCTGTGGATGTTCGATGGATGGAGTCGACTGCTCAATGCTCGTCCTGGGAAGTGTGTGCAGTTGATAATACAGAACCCAGCGCCCTACTCGGCTGTCTTCAGTGAATGCTCAACTGGCCCCGATTTTATATGGGAATCCAACCGAAATGAATACATCGACCTGAAAGGCGCAAGCTTTAAAAACTTAGCGAAGGGCGGGCATTTCATTGACAATCAAGGTAGTGTGGCCACTGATTTAACTTATGTTTATTGCTTTTCATTTGATTTTCTTTATCAGCCACATTAGCCAGCAACATTAACACGGCTTTCGATAGGGAATGTCCGCCAGGTTTGTTATTTATCTTACGTTGTAATTGATATGAATTACCTGGGTTACCTGCCTGCCTGCATGTACTGGCATTTAAATAATAACAATTGTATTCGGGTCCTTTTCAATATGGATGCTATGCCATCATATGGCACACCATGCCCATCAAGAAGGCATACAAACTGAATCAACTGAGTGGGTGTGAAGACCTCTGCAGCGGCACTATGTACGTGGCATCAGGAGTGAGTAGCGGGGACAATCTATGCATCTGCTCTGACAAACTCTACGACCCAAGCAACATTGGCGACATGTGTAACTCCACTTGTTACTCCGATCCTACAATTCCGTGCAGTGGAGTGGATCCCTTCATGAAAATATCTTCGTCTGGTGGTTTGTTGTGCACTGCTTTATCTCACATCTGATGATTCCAGTTTGTGTGCAGACGGGAAAAAGTGCTCGACGACTTCTGTCGACGGTTACACGTACCCCTCCCTCTGCAACCAGGGATCCCGTGAGTTATCCCAGGGCAGTATGTGCTACAACTCAAATTTGGAGGGCAAGGTTTGTCGCGAGGGCAACTGGGTGGTGGCAGGTAAGCGCACAGATAAGTCCACTTGCACTGACTGACCTTTGCCTCAGTCGTCTGCCCCGTTCCTCCTCACGTCGAGAATGCTTTCATAGTGGTGGATGGCGACACTCCTGGCAGTGAGGCCACCTACTTTTGTGCGCCTCTCGATCGCTTCGAAGCTAACAGTTTGACCCTAACATGTCAAGACAATGGCGAATGGACAAATATCAAAACACTGCAGTGCAAAGGTATTTGGGTGTCAAAAATAATGTCTACATGTATACAAAAGGTTTCAGCTGCCTTCAGAAACCCTTTCCTTGTTGGGTAATTTTGGATAGCAGTTAGTTTTATATTTGAATGTTCGGGTTAAGAATTAAGATCTTACATTTTTAGGTACTGGAGTTTTGAGTGCATGCAATGGAAAATTTTATCTGTCTCTGACATCAAACACGATCGTTGACGGTCATATATGTGTGTCGCCATAATACATTGTATACATATTATGAATATGAGAAACGATTCCTAAAAATATAGGGTCTTCTGCTTAATGCCAAAACTGTATGGAATTCGTTCAATAAATATAAATCGTTTAAATCAATTCCCTCAGAAATTAGTTGTGGTTCACCCCCGGATATCCCGGACACGATACAAATAGGGAACGAGACAACATTGGGGTCCACAGTGCTATATTCCTGCCACCCTTTGACCACGTTCATGTTCAACACAACCAACATCACCTGTGAATCGGGTGGCGTTTGGTCCACTCCCGACCTTCAATGCAACGGTTAGTTGCCACAATACCTCGATACGCACATCGGAGATGCTCTTTGTCAGTGATTGATTGTGGGCAACCTAATTTGCAAGAGAACAATACCATCCACGTCACATCCACCACAGTAGGCAGCACCGCCACATACACATGCAGTCCACTCAGTTATTTTTACGCCAACTCAACTTCTGTTGAATGCGGAGTCGATGGGGCATGGTCTGATGTTGACCCGCACTGCACAGGTATTATCCCGCGACGCCTTTGCCTTCGCGAAACTCACCATAATCTTTCTTAGTTATTGATTGTGGAGACCCTCCTGGTGTCAATCACACTTTTGCCAATAGCACAGCGGACTATGATGCGACCACAGTTGGAAGTATAGCACATTACAAGTGTCAGCCTGAAAGATACTTCGTAGCAGTTCCATCCTTCTCTACATGCGGGCAGGACAGCCAATGGGGAACAGTCACCTGTCAGGGTAACAACCTCCTCCATATGCTTCTATTGCATATACATTATACACAACAGAGTACACGTGTCCCCCTGCCCCTGTTGTCAGCAATGCTGATGTAGATGTGGAAGTGCTTGGTCCGCTCTGTAGGGCAGTGTACGAGTGCAATGAAGGATTTGAAGGGGTAGCGAGCATGGTTCGCTTTGCCGAAGGAAGCCTGGGTGCATGGAATGGCACTAGAGTCATCTGCCAGGGTGAATATGATTTGTATGCTTGTATAAATTAATTCAATGGTTGTTCTACAGAGTGGGAATGTCCTATGCCTCCTCTGATCGCACATGCTTCGGTGCTTGTGACTCAGTTTACTTACAAGTCGGAAGCGAGCTACTCTTGTTCTTATCAGTACGTGCAGACCGGAGGGAACAACACGAAGCATTGTTCCGCTGACAGAACATGGGCTGGAGACAACATCGTGTGCGAAGGTGAGAATTCTTCACTTTAAGAGTATCGCTTGTTTACGTTGCTTCTAATCGACAGCCGTTGCCTGCCCAGTTCCAGATTCAATTCCGAACACAACAGTCTCATTCAGAGGGTTGGAGGTGGGCGGATATGCTCATTACGTATGCAAGGAGGGCATGGTCAGAACTCTTGATTCGGTCAATGTGATCTACTGTCAGGAAAATGGGACGTGGGAACAAGCATCGATGACGTGCATTGGTACTAGGATTTATTTTATACCTATAATGTATGTGTATTACTTGTATTGTATATGTACGAAAATTTGGCATGGATTTTTCGGTCTTGATATACACGAAGTCGATTTATGTCTGCTATAATGTATGTCATGTATAACGAACGGTTCTTGGTATACTAAAGTTATAATTGGATGATAATGGCATTATTCGCAATATTCAGAGGTTAATTAACGCAGAACAATTGGGGAATTACAGCTTGCTTTATTCGGGATTTTAGCACGGAAAAGGCGTCAGACATCTGACATCTGTCATTATATGTATCATGCATGCAATTCAAGTTACAATATTATAGCCACATTATCATTCGCGCACAGTTACATGCATTTTATTGATCACAATTTAAATAAAAATGTAGTATAATTTCAACGTCTTTGATGCCCGCTAGAACTAACAGAGCGATCATGTTTGCGTCGCCATGGTTACCGCTCTGTTGTGATTACAAATATGTATGTATGAGTATAATTTATGCCGACTTGAGCCCGCGGTATCCGAGCTCAAATGCTCTTGTGGAACGAATGCCGACTCCTAATTCGGGAGCCTTGTCATAAAAACCCATAATATACGGAAGTATGTTCCATGGTTATGGAGTTCTTTAAACTCCTTATAGTATATAGGCCCTTTATCACACCACAGATGAGTGCCAAAAACTGTATTATACTTTGAGTGCATCTGCAATTCTCTCTGTTTCAGATGCAAAATGTGGTCCTCCACTTAATTTGTCCGACGTCGTAATGGAAGTGAATGACACTTTGGTGGGCAGCAAGGTGATCTATCGCTACCAAGATGGCAGCGTGGCTGAAAGTTACTGTTTGAAAAATATGACGTGGTCTCCACTTAATCGGCAGCAGAATGAAAGTATGATTGAAACCCAGATTGTTTTTCATTGTTGCAAATGCTCGATGTCAGAGTCCGGTTGTGGAATTCTGCTTGCGCCTGGATTGGTGCCAGTGCCGGCTTCGGCCATCGGAACAGCGGTCAATTTCAAATGCGCGCACGGATTCAGCGGACGTGACATGGTCAGTACGCTGGTGATATGCGAGGAAGGTGGTCAATGGAGCCAGGTCCCCGCCTGCAAAGGTGAGGAGGCGTTCTGGGTGTCATTTATTAATGCCATGAATGTTAGAGATGGTGTGCGATCTTCCAAGAATCGATCTGCCTCTTGTTTACACGTCACCATCTCAACCAACAAGTAACGTGACCCTGGATTCCGTGGTGAGGTACGGATGTGAGCGCGGATTCTATTTGTTTGGTGGACATGAGAACCGGACATGCTTCTCGAACGGCTTACTAGATGGAGTGCAACCCGAGTGTGAACGTTGGTATTGATCGGGAGAGGTGAAGGTTTGAGTTATTTCTACGATTTCCAGGTATTGTCTGTCCTTCGCTGGAACTACCACCGCTTGTAGACATCGAAACATTGAATGCTTCCATTGGAGGCTCAGCGTCATTCAGTTGTGAAAAGGGATATAATCTGAGTCATGCTGATCCAGTAGTCTGCTCTGATGCGGGGGAATGGGTGGGAGAGATCCCAGAATGTCTGGGTATAACTTGTGCGCATATAACAGGGTGTGATTGTACAGCATATCTCTGTTTGCAGTGGTGGTGTGCGATGTTCCCCCTGTGTACCCTCACACCAAGACCAGCCACACCACTCTCGATTACGATTCCATTGCGACTTACGTCACAGAAGAAGGTTATGAGTTTGACGACAACTCCACTCGAGTAGAACTCCGGTGCTCAACAGACGGAGTTTGGCAAGGGGGGTTCCCGGGGCTCAACCGTAAGATAAACGAATACTTATACTGTGATTGCACTGCTCATAATTGGCAGTGATCGCTTGCGCTGACCTCATCGTGCCATCTATGACCTCCATCAAGGTCACTTCAACTACGGTGGGGGGTCAGGTGACCTACCAGTGCGAAGATGTCACATCTCTGATAGACGGCAACAAAGTGAGAGAATGCCTGACCAATGGTTCTTGGAGTGGTCAAGCGACGCAGTGTGCAGGTAAGCTGGTCAAATAGGAATTTCCAGGGTTAAGTTACATTCTCGCAGTTGCCATTGACCGGTGTGGTGCCCCACCCGAATACAACCATGCGTCGTGGAGCATGCCACCGTACTCTCAAGGAAGATGGATCCTTTACAAGTGTTTCAGGGGATTCCAGATGACTCTGGGAAGCGAGAAGAAGTTGTGTTTGGATGACAAAAGATGGGAGGAAGATCCCATCATTTGCACTGGTATATAAGCAGCACTTAAATAAGGAAGCCGGCTGGGGTGATTAAAAATAAATTAACCCTTTTAACGATTCATATATTGATGCATGGTATGCGCCGGACATATTGCAGGTGTTCTATTGCTCCTTTCCATTATTGACCATTGTCCATTCTGGCCGACCATTTGTTCTTTTTCTTCCAGATTTGCCAGAATTTGAGCTGAGCGAGTCAGTGAGTGAACAGTCGACCGAGAAGAACCAGACCGGATGGCAGCTATTTCTCAAATCGTGGGGTTTTACGGACTCTGATTTGCTGGCGAATCACTACGCGGTCGGGTTGAGCAGCGCAGGGTTCAGCCTGATCCCTCTGATCCTGCTCTTGTGTCTGGATCTTCCGCATTACAGAGATCATTACAAGAGGCTTTTTAAGAGGAACATCCGAAGCTACTGGCGGCATTTACGACGGAAAACGCATCCAGACACGCAGTGATAAACACATGTTTACTTTTTATAACGATTCTATGAATAAGATGATTATTTTAAGTGTCATAGTTATTAAGTAACTAATTTTGTAATTTATGTCGTTTCAGTCGGTTAAATGGTCTCGATTGTCATTTTCTTGCCTTTTTTCACTGCCGTGTTTGTTGATAAAATCTGGTGTTACACTTTCGTATTTATCTTGTTTGCAAAGGACGGGCATCCCGAAGGATGTTTTACTTTTTATTTATTTTATTTTATTTTATTTTTATTTTTTTCTGGATGGGGGTTTTTGTACCATAAGGAATCCGGCCTAGCTGGTCCGTCGCGTTCGTTGAGATCATGTTGGGGTCACCTGTGGACCCTGTTTCGTGGCCTCCTGACGTTGCAGGAAATACCGTATGTGAGCAAAATTACACTTTGGCTATATAGTATATGCACGAGGGCCGGGGCCCAGTCCACTCACTTGCATATATATATATATATATATATAACTCAAGGTAATCAGGGGATTAGCAAGCGTTTATACTGACATTCATCAGTGAGCTCTCCTGACAACCACTTCCAAGTTTCCCTGTGAAAATAATTCCCGCAAAGATTATTCCGACACAGAAACTGAAAGATTAATGGTTTATTGAAGGCAGCCACATTATCATAAATATCACTGGAAAGTTGTGTCGCAAGAAAACGCCCCAGCCAGTCGAAACTCATCGTCCATCAGCACGCAGTACATACGTTGGGGCGTGGCTTGCGACCACGGGGAAGGTCTCGGAACATGAGTCCGAAGGATGTACTCTCTACCCACTGCAGCAGGGAAAGCAGGAGGCTTGGAAGACTTGTCTCCCTCATCTTCAGCTCCCTCCTCAGGTAGCAAATATGCAGGCTGAGAAAGCAATTCAGGTCAGGAATTTAGAAGCTATTATATTAATCAGAATTTGAAAGCAATTATGATATACAGAACTTTGAAGCAATTCAGTTTTAGAATTTTAAGAAAACAGGTCTACAATTTTAGAATGAATCGCATAAAAAGAGTTTTTGAGAACAAGCTCCAAACAATAAATATTATGTTCAAACTAAAAATGGTGTGATTTGCAATGATGCAAAATGACATTAAAGTAAAACAAAATACCTTTTGAGATGTCATGAACAGACGATGAATAATGACCCCAAGAGGAGCACGTGCAGCACCAATGATTGGAATTTCTGGCTGTTCAAGAGCAGCCGCCACAAACTGCTGTAGCTGAGAGTACTCAATCTGCACGTCCTGTTTCTCTGCCATGAGTTTCGTTGTCAACGATTGAGCGCGAGTGACTGCAATTTCTAGCTGAGCTACGCGTTGTACTAGCTCCTGTAATACTCTAACTAGTGAAGAAGCTAGACTTGAGAATCTGGAAAACTGACTTCGTAACGGCGTACATCAATCCTGGGTGATCTGAGCACTTTGGTGGCTCTTGATGTCATCTGAGCCACTGATTGGCTAATGGGAGCCAGGTTGACCTCATCCTGACCTTTGACCTTTGACACGGCAGCATGTAGCAGCATGGGCATCAAGCGGAGTGCTACATCAGCCGGCTTCATGGCAGACAGCCAGTGCAGAACCTGATGACATAATATAATTGGTTGTCATGGCGATTGACTGTATCCCACAATGCATTACCTTCTCAGCTTCCTTCGTGTCATCAAAAAGTCGGCGCTGACGTCTCGCAGGAACTGGCTTGGCGCTCTGCCAGACTTCCACCCACATGTTCCCTGGGATTTGCATGCGCTGGCTCAGCTGACCTGCAAAAAAAAAATAAAAACCAAACTCATCGTGACCTCTTGAGACAGACCTTTGACGGTGACGTTTCCTTCCTCGTCCAGCCCTTCTGCCTGCACCCAATCGCGAGGGGAATACCAGCGCACAAAGTCACCCATGCTGCATCCCGGGTTGGCTGCCTTGAATGCTTCCATGTCACTCAGCAAACACGCGCTCTGCATGCGTGCTCGCAAATGAGCTCCTTCTGATGTTGTCCCAAGCCTATTGACAACATGGAAGCAATATTTCAGATCCAGATTTAAGAAGCAAGACTCACTTAGCCAGGACCTCCGCGTGCTCCTCCAACATATCTTCCGTCATTGGAGACGGGTCCTGTGTGATGGGAACGTACAACGGTTCATCTACGTACAGAAGTCTCATATCATCCAGAGTTCTTGAGCGCCCGTCTGCTTGATGCGTGTGAGCATCAGAGAAAGCGGTGTCCTCTGGGGTTACACCGGGCGACTTTGCTTCATCTTCGTCACACTCAAAGAACTCGTCCTCCTCGTCATCAGAGGTTGAGGGGTTAGCAGCATGCTGTTTAGCGAGAGCGTAGTCGTGCAAGACCTTCTCTCCCGCCGCTAGTGATTCCGCCAACTGCACTTCACGACCTCTCTTTCGCTCAATGCAACAATTCAGCATCTGGATTTTTTTATTTTTTTTTATTTAACAAACGCTGATATATCTCAATCTATGTTATAATAATCACCTGTAACTTCTGATGCAATAAACTCGATCCCATATCAGGACCTCCAGCCTCCAAGCTGCAGATCAAATTATTACGAGAGTAATTACGTTTGATTGAAAATGGAGAACACTGACTCGGGAATGAGGACGTTGTTCTCCAATCTGTATCTCATTTCGAGGACAAATTCCTGCCACAAATGAGCGACCGCCCGAAGACCACGACTGTAATTGATGATGCACATGCAGACGGACAGGCGATACGTCAGGGATGTTGGGGGACTAGATTTGAACTGTTTGAACAGCTCCTGAAAGCAACACAATAGGAGATCAGATAATGGCTAAGAAGGTATCCGGCATTTCAGTCCAATGAGACTGAGAAATGATAACAAAAACCCAGCTAATTATGATCAAAAGAATGCTGAAGAATACTAAACAGAAACAGGTAACAGAGAACTGAGTCTATAAGTAGAGGATCTGCATCAGTCAAGGAAGACAGAGTCATTTTATGCTTAATTGATATCAATAACTTAAACTGGATGAGATAGATCCACTTGACAAATAGTAGAATAACGAGACTTGGAAGTTAAGCAATATTCCTAATCTCACAGATCGTCAAGCAGCAAACATGACTGATGTTCTGACAAAAGACTAAGGAAATATTGACATCTCAGACAAACAATTGATGCTTTAAACGCATTTACTCACATCCAAATTGCATGATGAACTACTCAGACTAGGTGGTTCTGAACGAACAGGGGTGGTGGCGCCCCCTGTGGCTTCTTCACTCTGAGTAGCACTTGTGTCTTCCGCTTTGGCATCAGGAAACAAGTACTGAACAAATGAACCTTGATTACAGAATGTAAACACAATGACTCGCAACAAACAAGGAGAATTTTGTTTAGAAGGTCAGATGGAATCGGAGCATCTTCCGGTTTCATGTTAAGCTTAGAAGTGGCTTTTGTTACAACCCGCCCGATCGATGGCATCTTGTACGCTACAGGTTCCGTGAGGCGATCCAGTGCCTGGCTCATATCCATCTCTGTGTAAGAAGCCTTTGTCTCTCTGACTGATTAAGATTCTCATCACTGACCTAGATCATCTTCCAGGAGCGAAGCTCCGAGCAGCTGATCGGTCGACTCCAGACGTTTACACACTTTGACAAATTCTCGCAAATAATCGCCTGAAAACATGAGTAATTCATGAATTATCTCAGTTCATTACATTCTGTTTTACCCAGAAGGCACTGGGGTGACTCTGTCATCCGTATCCGTACGCTCCAATGAGGAGCTTGCTGGGGATCTAAATCACTGAAAGAATATCAAAATTAGCATTAGCTAACCATATGTAAGGGCTGATTCACTCTAAACTCACGAGTAAACATTAGTATCAACAATCATTTCTTCAGAAAGGCTTGGCCATGTCACAGATAAGTGAAGCTCACTAAAAATGAAAAATATTTATTAATTAACATTTAATCACCACATCCTCATTACCTAACAGGGTCCTCACACGCCCCAAACGGAAGTTGGCCGATTTCAGTGAGACCCACTTCCCCTTCTGATAAAGAATCCAAATCTGCGACAATTGATTGAGATTATTAATTAATCTGATTATTAAAACATCTTGTATTAATAATCTCACCAGGAGGCTGCTGAGGCCAGCTGTAGTGTGCCCATTCCTGGAGCATGTAAGTGAAGCGAACAGCAACAGACACCGGAGGAAGGCTATTCAGAGGACACGCCTGGAAAATTTAGAGAAATATTGCTAACATCAGATAGCAATACCATGAGGAACCCACAGAATTAATCTGTAGTTCCATGGAATTTGAAAAAAAAAAAAAAAATATCACACATACCAGTTTGGATTTGAAAATTTCCAGAAGACCAGAGAGATGAGAGTACTGAGAAGGTATATGCTTGAGATGAACCATCTGGTAAGCTGTCCGTGCCCCTGCGCATTCACATGTGCCACAGTAGAACCGACGCCAGCGCTGGTGAATTTGCACAAAGACCGGTATAAAGCTACAAAAATAGATAAAAGGATTTGGATGATTGTGAAGTGGAAGAAACTCACCATGCAGTGTTATTGAGAGCAATGGAGACAGAACTGAGAACAACGTTCGCTCTGCTCTCTGTCATCACGTCATCCATGTTGGGAGCAGGACTCACCACGAGGAAATTACGCAATCCATACCACCGCGTGAGGCAATGTGCCCTCGACGGGAAGTCATTCTCAATGGACATGAGATCCTGGTAGCATGTCGGGACTCGACCTGTAGGTAACGAATCAAATGGCTCATTTGGAATGGGTGTGTGAGAACCCTTACCTGTGTCGTCATCTCTTTTGCTGTCGTCTTTCTCCTTCTCCTCCTCACTACTCCCTTCGCGCTTCTCTTCATTCTCCTTCTGGATGAAGTGTCCGGAGAGAACAAATGTGAAATCAGCAAATGTGATGTTCTCTTGCTTCTCTTCCCATACGGCAGTTGAGAGTTCTCCCTGCAATCAGAACATTCTTTTCAAACAACACGTAGAAAATAACCACAGTAACATAAAGGACAGTCTTTAAAACAATGATGATGCAGTGGAGATAACCCATCTAAATCTTCTTTAAATTTGGTCTGATAAATGTAATAATTCAGTCATTATAACATATATGAAGTGTGTTGTCCTACCTTAGTAAGCGGCTGAGTCTGTTGGAAGCCCGTCAACTTCCAATCATGCAAAACTTCTTCCACACGAGCAATGAATCTTTCCCATTCAGATGCAGTTGTGAAGTCAGTGATTTCAAAAACTTCCGACTCCTGAAAAGTGAATGACAAATATTAAGTATTAACAATGTTCATCTCAACATAAAAGCAGCAGCATAGCTAGCAGCTAGGTCTAGCCATTCAAGCATTTCGCCTTTAGGCTCCAGTCTAGGCATGAATAGGCTATAGCCTAGCTTCTACTGCTCTACACTAGTCTGCTCTACGCTAGTCTTAATCTCAGTCCAAGCCTCTATATTGATAATTAGACATCATCCCCACAGATTATGGCTACAGATTGCAGCTACCCTAGTCTAGCCTCTCGGCTCTATTAGTCTATATACCATTATTATGATTATATAGCCTATTTATTAGCCTATTAATATTATATTATCGGGCTGTCAAGACACGTCAATCTCAAAATCAAAGAATTTAGGCTCAGACGATCGCAAAGGAATAGAAATTCAAATGTGGTTCATTGCATAAGCATTTTAATATATTTCTTGCACAAGAATATCAAAGAAGAATGGAATTAAAACGAAGGAAATAAAGCAAAAGCTTCACTGACGTCTTCTGTCATTTTGAGAGGAAGTTGTCATTGAGGTACAAGACGCGAACGGTTGAAATAAACAAGTGCGTTATGAATACATCTTTCGATGAAAACGGTTTCACGAAATTACACCCAGGTCAACGATCGTCGATACATCAACACATCATACGCGTGCATAGCTGTCATGCCTCGGCGTGCTCTATCAGTAAGACAATATAGTAGCCATAAGAAATCAGACATGATACTTTGAGTTGAACGTTTGATACTACATGTAGTATAGCCAATAAGCTTTGGTAATGAGGATACCATATATTCTGTGGAGGATACAGCTGGCGGTTTGCTGAAAAATTGGTATTCCGAATGTAGAGTAGCCACACCCGGGCATTTGACTTTATTTCGTAGGCGAGCAATTCGAGTTTTTCCCGCCTTTTGCGTTATGCAACATAATATTATAATACATGTATTATTATAACAGACAACAATGAATTCAATAATAAATTTACCAAAATGCCAACCAAAAAAGGTTTGCTGTTATTTACCACATACATAGATGAAATACTTGTTTTACTGAGTACGTAGGATGGGAGACGGATGCTACGTCGGCAGCCGATATTCCATTTGCGGTCGGCTATGCTGACGACAGGACTATCATGGCGTTTAGTTTAGGAGGTTTAAAGCGTATGCTAGCTGTATGTTCTAAATTCGCTGATGACTATGATGTTAAATTCAATCCATCTAAAAGCAAGCTATTGGTTTTTAATTGATGGTTTTGATTTTGTTCCAGTTGTTAATTTCATGGATGGCACTATTGAATGAATGAATGCATGAATGTTTATTTCAGGGCAGAATATTACAGGGTATTATAAATTTGGACATTAAACGTGACCTGAGGCCCCCCGGCGAGACACAAACGTCTGTACGGGGCCAGGGGGCCAAATAAAGCAGATTGAAACTGCAAATTGATGTCGTTAAGGAAGCACTGCATTTGGGAATTATATCGGGGATGTCAGGCATTGCGAATTAATGAAGCACATGTCCAATGATTATTTTTATGACAAAAATGAACATGGTTTATAAGTTATTCAAAACGTTTTGCATGCCATTCTACGGAGTACAGCAGCTTGACTTGAGTCACCCGTCAATGGAATTTTTAAATATATCCTGGCGCAAATCCTTGCGATCTTTAATTATTGAACCTCCCATATATAACTCATGGCAATCTTCTTCCTCTAATATGTGAAGATAGCCCCTTTTAACAACAGCTTTGCAATAGAAATCTTCATTTCACTCAATCCCTACATATGTCATCTAATCCTATCATTAAGAATGCCTACAATCTTGTACGTGCGGGCAGCTGCTCATCAATATTCAAATCACTCACATTTTTCTCAAATTTACCATCATAATAGAAACCAAATTATGTCCATGAAACCTTCCAATAAATATTATGCTGGGGCACTTAATAGCTCAGTCGGTTTGACCGACTGACTGCAATCCTATGCCGACCGTGGGGGTCAAGGTCCCGGGTTCGAGACCCGATTAGGCCGCGGCCATTATGATTGTGAATTATAATTGTAATCCGTTATAATTGTAATTCTTCGGTGACTCTGCAGTGCTGCCCAACTGCGTAACAAAGCCGGGCGCTGTGTACTACTGTCTTTGGTGGTATGCAGCATAAAAAAGCCCATCGGATTTATTGGTAAGAGTAGGGGGAAACCCCGGTCCCGGACCTTCTGTTCTGGCGCCCGTATCACCCGAATGGCCCGTATCACCCGAATGTGTATATAATATGAAGGCGGGCTTGTCTGCTTTTCAGTTTTGTTTCTCTGTTTCTGTTTGTTTGTTTTCTTCTGTTGTGTGTGTGTGTATTGTATTATACGAAATAAAATTATTATTATTATTATTATTATTATTATTATTATTATTATTATTATTATTATTATTATTATTATTATTATTATTATTATTATTATTATTATTATTATTATTATTATTATTATTATTATTATTATTATTATTATTATTATTATTATTATTTGTTAATTGTCATAAAACATTCGATCAGGTAGAAAGGACGAAACTCATGGAAATCTATCAAATGCCACATAAATATACGGCATATGCTCTCGCCCATCCTGATGAAAAATCGCCTTTCACCAACAATAATATTTTACAATAGTATACTAATTTTCTGATGAATACATCAGTTGTTGACTCTTATAATAATATTCACTTACGACGCCAGCCTAATTTCCAAGAAAGGCACGAAATTTCAATCCAAGCGACGCTGCAGGCAGATATTTACATTGCGTGACGTTCCCGGCTGCCAGCTTTTTTCTTAGTAAAAGTAGGGCGTTGGTGAAATGAAAAGAGTTCAGTATATTTTATTCGCAAATAATCTTTTGCAATTTTTGATATGTGAGAGAACAAGAAAAACAGAACAGAAAAGGAACATAAAACAAGGAAACAGTTGAGAAAAATAAATAAATAATAATGACGGAGTTAGCCTATGTCTTGTCGAGGCGCAACACATAAAAACTTAAGAGCCGACTTGCACTCTTCGTAGTCTAAAGGACATACATAATCACCATCGATTACATAGCAGAGTTCTTTTATGGCTAAACAAAGAGCAACAGTTTCGCTATCAGGGAGTTGCAACATTCACTTTTTTTAAATACATAAAACAAGGGAAAGTTCAGTTGAGCAGAATATTTCTACGTTTATCTTCAATTTGGCCAAAATCTCTTTGAAAGTTATTCCAAAGTTAGACAGACTATTTTATTGCAGGAATACAGACAGAGCTTAGACAAAACAAAGTTTTCAGACATCAAAGATTTCTTCATAAATTTGCAACACCTAATTAGTATCTGAGACTTCAGGTCAGGTTTGGAGCAAATAAAAGGGAGATATATGACGATCTCGTCAATGGACTTAATTTATAAACATGTCTAATCGAACGTTTCCACGCAGTTTCAAAAACAGAAAGTGCAATAACGTTGAGAAGCTCACAATTAACCATACAAACCTGTACGGAAGGAATTGAGCAATTGTAGCCTTATATTAAAAGAACAAAACTCGAAACGTGACATTAAAATATTAGTGCGATGCATCAGATCACTCGCGACACGCGCCGCGGCACGCACACCTTCAACGCTGGGCCCAATCAAATTACCTAGATGAAGAGCATGGTCAACATGCGACAGTGTAGCACAATTCAGTCGCAAAGGAGCATCAGCTGAACGAATACCAGCAGATGTGGGGCTAAAATATAACATATGGGTTTTCTGCGCAATAAATTGAACATAAAAGTTCTCAGCAAACTTCTGCCACTCATCTAACATCGCTTGTGCAGCAGAACGTGAAGGGGCGATCAATGCTAAATCATCGGCATAACAGAGAGCGCCGGCGAATCTCCCATCGACCACGCAACCAACACTCAACCTCTCTAACCGCTTCAATACCTCGTCCATATATACACAAGACAATATGGGTGACAACACACCTCTCTGCTTTATGCCCTTAGTGCAATTGAAACGGGGAGATGTGATATCTTGCCAACGAACGCATAAGCTCAGATTATGTGTACATGAAAATCGAGAGCTTGATAAAAGAAGGACACATCCGCCTCTCGCAGAGCAACCTAAATAACCGCACATACTGCACCCTATCAAAAGCTTTTGAGGCGTCTACGGCGAATTTTGATCAGTGTACAATTCGATAAGTTCACTGAGTGCAAATGTACAATGGACCGTCGAATGTTGGCGCTTAAACCCAAATTGCAAGGGATTAGTGCAAAGCACTTCAGAGTGCTGTGACAGGATGATCTTGTCTAAGATCTTGCCTATGATGTTACCTATGGCGATGGAGCGATAATTCGAACTGTCATTTTTCGACTTACAGCGTTTTTGGGGATTGGGATCACAGTCGCAAAATTTATAAGTAAATCTAAAACCCTGATCAGTTGTGTCCATTTGCAAAATTGCATGCTACAGAATGGACGCTGTTATATTTGTCATATTATTTGCATGAGAATTGTAAGGTAACCTGGAAGCCTAAAATTTTAATTAGTGTTGACTCATTTTGGGCCTGACACGGTAGGGCTAATCCACAGGTAGTACAGGCACAATTTTCTCACTTATTGTGAAATTCATTTCATTTCGAACCGTCGGGTACACCTTCCATATCCAAAGAGCGAAAATTATTATGGTTTCATATCACTTGAATCATAACGCATTCATACGAAACGGAAGAGGAATAAGAATCCCAAATCTCGAGCGAAAGCGTCGCCTAAGGGGGATGAGTAAAACGCAGAAAGCAGAAAGCAGAATCCTGAGAGTGCTACAAATGCTTCGGAGAGCCAGATAAAACGTTTTATCGATCCCCAACATCAATAAATAGAAATATACGACATATTTCCTCCTCGTGCAGTTATAATTATCAAAAAATTTCTTTTAAATTTGTTTAAATATCGATAAAACATCTGCCTGCTTGCGGCGCGACAGCGATCAGGTGCCTGATTCCGGTGGTTGCTTATTCTTCATGCATTACTTGCACTCGCAAGGTTAATGCGTTATGAAGGGGTTTCCCCCAATACTCTCAATTCATTTCGCTGTATTAACCATAGTATCCTCAGGATCCCAGTGAAGTTTCAATGCATCCCCATGACCATATAAACATGATTGCATCTCAGGACGCTTTGCATATTAATGCATCCTCAGGATGCTAAGGAAATTTTGGCATCCTGAGGATGTATTTTATTTATCTAGTGTAATTTCAAGGCATCTTCTGGACGCTAAATTTAATATTGCATCCTTAGGACCCTTAAGAGATCATTGCATCCTCAGGACGCTTTAAAAATTATTGCATCCTCAGGACGATATAGCAATTATTGCATTCTAAGGACGCAATAGCAATTATTGCATCCTAAGGACGCAACAGCAATTATTGCATCCTAAGGACGCTATAGCAATTATTGCATCCTAAGGACACAATAGCAATTATTGTATCCTAAGGACGAAATAGCAATTATTGCATCCTCAGGACGCTATAGCAATTATTGCATCCTAAGGACGCAATAGCTGTTATTGCATCCTAAGGACGCTATAGCAATTATTGCATCATATGGACGCAATAGCTGTTATTGCATCCTAAGGACGCAAGAGCTGTTATTGCATCCTAAGGACGCTATAGCAATTATTGTATCCTATGGACGAAATAGCAATTATTGCATCCTAAGAACGCAATAGCTGTTATTGCATCCTAAGGACGCTATAGCAATTATTGCATCCTAAGGACGCAATAGCTGTTATTGCATCCTAAGGACGCAATAGCTGTTATTGCATCCTAAGGACCCTATAACAATTATTGCATCATATGGACGCAATAGCTGTTATTGCATCCTAAGGACGCTATAGCAATTATTGCATCCTAAGGACGCAATAGCTGTTATTGCATCCTAAGGACGCTATAGCAATTATTGTATCCTATGGACGAAATAGCAATTATTGCATCCTAAGGACGCAATAGCTGTTATTGCATCCTAAGGACGCTATAGCAATTATTGCATCCTAAGGACGCAATAGCTGTTATTGCATCCTAAGGACGCAATAGCTGTTATTGCATCCTAAGGACGCTATAACAATTATTGCATCATATGGACGCAATAGCTGTTATTGCATCCTAAGGACGCTATAGCAATTATTGCATCCTAAGGACGCAATAGCTGTTATTGCATCCTAAGGACGCAATAGCTGTTATTGCATCCTAAGGACGCTATAGCAATTATTGCATCATATGGACGCAATAGCTGTTATTGCATCCTAAGGACGCAATAGCAATTATTTTGTTCATCATGTAACTTGAGTTGCAAAACATACAAGCTATTTTTTTCATAAATGAATTTATTATTGCTTTTCTAACTTATTTCTTAATAATTATATCAATAAAACCACAAAAAAAGGAAACACGAATACACCTGAAATGAATGAATGTACAAAAAAAAAAAAAAACACATGACATATTAATGAGTAAACATTTAGACATATTTATTGTTTCTGTACAGTAGCAAGCATCGCTTCCAAACTTGCCAGGAAGGCTTTTGGAGCCAGCGTGTGGCTTTGGAGGGAGGAAGATTGCTCCAGGGTAAACACTTCACTCATTTTCACTAGTGCCTCTTCCAATGGGGGTCTGTATGGAAAAGAATATTTAAATAAAATTCAAATAAACAGATAACTGACCTCACATTTTCGCTGAAGGGAAGGTAGAGTTCCTCATAGTTCTCCTTATTTAGAACTTCTTTGAAATTTTCCACGAGATCGTCCACCTTCCCTTCAGTCATGGTGGAAAATCTGTTGGGGTTCAAACGCTTGGTTTTCTGTTTGAATCCTTTGACTGGGCATCAATGGGGTTTCTGTGAAGAGAGGAAAATATATACAAGCACAGACTACAAAGTAACAATTTCCTTACGTTCCTTTTCTTCTTCTTTTTTCATGTTCAAATCCTATTAGGAAACAATTAGTAAGAAACAGTTAACTCACCCTGGGTAGAGCATTAATTGCCGAGGAAGACATCCCTTCCTCAATCCTTTGTTGCTGACCAAGTATTGTCTCTTGCCCTTTCCAAAGCCCAGAAGGCCTAGCACTTGTATTCCTGCAATTGAAACAAGAGTATGAGAGGTGTCGCCTTATCATCTTTGTAGTGACTCCACCCCTACATTGATGTATAATCCCAAAAATGATTCGGAATAACAATAACGAGGTCTGATTACTTGATAACGACTTTAATGTTACCTTCTGAGTGAATTTCAATAATCAGGCAAATCCCGGGGTTGTTTGTGCGGTCTGTAGAATCTGATGGTAGTGGGTGACTGGGTGA
>KB309055.1:0-10223 GCA_000328365.1 Capitella teleta
TTTTTTTTTTTTTTTTTTTACCTGAAACACTGACATACATGCGTAAATAGTCTCGATTGCGATGTGGCTTGTCGACTCCTAAACGCGACACATTGAGGTGCCATTGGGTTTTATTAAAAGCAATTGTGGTCACGAGTCACCGCGGCCTTAAAAGATGAAGGCAAGTCCAGGCAATCACTATTAGGGCGAAATACTATGCCAAAAGGCGGCGAAGCCATCTTGCTATGGTGTGCATACCAAATGTATCGAGTGTAAAATCACAAATGTACAACACAAAACAGGGAGGGTGAATGGCTAGAAAATGATCACGAAACATCTGAATCCACCAATGCACTTATGCTTTATGTATTAATAGCGTCATCTGTCATATGACGTCACATTTAGCATGCAAAATGGTGCCTCGTCGTTGATGATGGATGGTTGGATCAGAGGGCCTTAGCCTTATTTAAGACCCCTGATTATGGTTTTGTTGAGACCGAAGAGAGACTCTTCCACAGGGCAGTCGGCTCCGACCTCCACCCTTCTTCGCCAATTTGCTGTCTTTAAAATTGCAAAGAGTGCACAGGCGTAGCTGGCCCATTACGTTGTCGAAATGGACAATGGCTAGTCGACTGTCGCTGTCTGCGAGCACATTGGCTGACGGACCTTGTTAGCTTCCGGTGCTGTTTTTAGGAGCCAAAAGCATTTCATGTGCTGCTCATTGCCCTCAGTACGCTGATAACATGTAGCATGTCGCGAAACCAAGCCAAAATACAGGCCGACGCGTAACGCATGAACTTGTCACTTGAGTTATAACCATCGATAATACATAATGTGACATGTACACTTCAATCTGGTATCAAAAGCGATTTTCGATTATGATTTTTAGACGGCCCATTCTTTTATCCTGATAAGCATTATAAGCATTGCATAAATATGTTGCTACCAAGTATATTTTTTACAATGTTGAATTGGTTTGCTTTGAGCTCGAGCTAGTACTTACACCTGGAACTGCGCTGTTTTAGTCTTTGACAGTAAAACATTACAACAAAGGGTTACTCATAAATAAGTGTCATATAAGATGCGACAGGCAGTATACAGTAAATTGCCATCCTGTGTGAAGAGCATCCGGTTAAGAATGATCGAAATGAAACACGGATTAACGGTAATCTGGATGGATTTAGCGAGACTTGACAGACAAAGCAATCAAGTTGCTTCCCTCGGTGTCACTGCGCTTGGCAGGTATGAACTTTACTGTGTCATATAAAGCGACGTGAGACGGGCCCGATGGAAAATGACCCGGTAATGCTCCGGTTGTCGCCTGTTTGTTTCTCATCAACAGATAACATCGGTGCTGTTTCATTTCATTTTGATGGACGCGTTAACGCATTTTATAGTGTTGGGTGAAAGGCGTTGTAGACGCGTTTCCATATCAGAGAGGACTCCTGTGTATTTTCACGCCGATTTTACGTGAACTTTAAGGCGTGTAAAATTGCATCTTCCTCCTGACGATCACATTTGCCATATTCTGCCTGAGGTAATCCGAACACCCGTCTGTTTGATGTTGATTCCAAATTCACTGAATTCCCTCCCTGAATGACTGATGTCACGCCCAACTTCTTTCTGTTTCAAATCACGTTTTCTCATTGCACTGTCACCCCTTGCGTTCAGTCATTAATCTCATGATCATTTGCCCCATGCGACTTGACCAATTGAATAATACATTGCGTGTGATCTACACACACAACCAGGTACTTTATTCATTTGACTTGGAAGCATTTATTTCCATTACTTTGTATTTCAAAGCGCACTAGGTCGTTAATCATGCTTAAGGTTTTGGCCTGCGGATACTCCAGCACACAAGCGCACCCTATCACCGTCGAACGCCGAATAGGCTGATCCTGGCTAATCAGTCACTCAACGTTGTAGATAATTAAATCATCGATCGGTGTGACCGCACCGTGTGCGTCAAATTCAGTGCATATATTCACACGCATTTGTTTTTGTCTCATCTCAAATTCCCTTTAAGAATATACCGATTACAATTTCCATAGCGGGCCTGGTGAATCAATCAATCAGTTTGTCTTACCGTGCTTCCTTTGTATGCATGCCTCTCCAGGTGCTTGTGGGGAAATACGTATGGCATTACCTACAATGTACACAGAAATTCATGAATCTCGCAACTCACCTTTAATCAAATGTTTCATGGTCTCGTTGGCTTGTGTGTGGACACCTTCTGAGCACCGCTTCTAGGGCTTCTTTCCTGTCGATGAAGGTGTTGCACCCAGATTGTAGCATCGCATTGGAAACACACTAAAGCCTTTAGTAAAGGGGAATTCACATTCACGTTTTACGATTTTCATCATAAGAATGGCCTCTGTATGTACCATACAAGCTAGGTTTAAGGCCGTATGGGTTACATGTTGCCCGCTCTATATAAGCGGGGATTAACAGACAAGTCCATATTTATGTCAATGTGTTATGCTCTACGCATGGCACATGCAGCAGAATGCCTGGAGAATACTAAATCACTTCATCTTTTCTTACGTCTGATACAAATCACATAATGTCATCATTATTGGTCATCAATTCACTTATTCATGCTTCAGATTATCTGCCGCGCATCGTATAGTGTGTGACTATCAGACCTGTCATTTAAAAACATTCACCACGCCACGTCACGTTAGTTTTGTTAGTAGTTATACGCATTAGAACTCACACTAATTAATAGTAACCCCCTCCAGCTTTTTTCTGCATACAGAGTAATTAACATATACATTTTATGCGCAGATGCATATAATTACCTCATACGCATTTTCCTTCAATCGAAATAAAGTGGGAGGATGATTCACGTTGCTTGGAAGGACACCAAAAGGAGTGTTTTTGTTAATCAAGAAAAATCCAGGTATAGCACCAATTAGGTTAACTCAGGTGCTTCAATTTGCGTTTCAATTTCCATTTCGAATGCTCTCTCCACTAATACAAATCTCAGACGAAGTGCAGCTCAGCGTCAACACTTCTGATCCGAGTCTGCAGAGTGTTAACCAACACATTCGGGCGTGATCAGAATTCGACCATTGAGAAGTGTTGGTTACCAGACCTTTGATCGGCTTCGGTGGAGGAGTCCAGAACCGACCCACATATATTGTCATATATTCGCTGTGTTAAACTTCTATAAAAGAAATACCCTTGAGCTGTCTTTCCGCGCTCCCTCCAAGGCTAATAGGATCTCAAACAAGGTTTGATTAGATAAGGCTCGCTTTCCACCGTTCATATCCGAAGTCCGAGCCTCTGTATAAAATTCTGAGAAGTAATTAAGACCCTGAAAGGAAGCAAACAAACTGGCTATCATGTTTGCCATTATATATATCTTCTTTGACATGAAACAATTACATTGTAGATATTTAAGGAAGGGTGTTGTCCCTCTCCACTTCCACCACGGCACACACACTTTATTGTTACTATGCGAAAGGGTCGATGGCTCCTCCTTGTAGTCGATGCTTCAGACCGTCAAGTCGAGTTCTCGATTCGTCCTGGCCTTCGATGAGGCCCAATTAAATTACTCTCAGTACGTTCAATCAGCGAGGCGAGGGGTTGGATTGAAGGGCCGGTAATGGTTAGTTAACTGCTCTATGGCCTACCTGTTGTAATACACACCCAGACTGGCAATCAACAAGTATTTATCACGTTGCAAGTGCCATTGTGGCAATTAGTGATGGTCTGCAATTGGTCACTAGTGCTGCTTGAGTCATATATATGCAGATCAAGCAGCAATGCTTGCACCTGAAATCGCAGTTCAGCCGTGTACACATTTTACTGGAATGAATTGCGGGATATTGTGCTCATAAGTAACACAGCTTAACTTGACACAACGTTTGCATGCAACAAAAAACCCCTGACTACACCATACAGTCTGCAGAAGGAACATCCATGACGTTACAGCAATAAAGCGTACACGTCTTTCTGGGCCATTGTTTCTTCCTCGTGTATATGCCCTCGTACAAAAACGGTCTTCAAAGCTTCTGTACCACTTTGTTTTATACACTTTGCTCTTAATAATATTCTACCAACCACCACTCTACCATTGTGAACCCATCCGTCAGATCAATGCATGCTTCTGTAGGCATCTTTGGAGCTAACGTGATGCCATTAGACTCATCGGTATCAGATTCCTTGTGCCTTTGTTCACAAAAACTTGCTTATAAAACCTGAACCATAGCAGGATTCCACTAGTTGTATTTTATCCGTTACTTCCTTCGAAACACGCTTTCTTTTCATTTGCAAAACAGGGTCAATGATTGTGTTGTTCCCTTGTGGCTTGTACCGTCTTGCGTTCAATTACACGCACGCCACCCTGTGCAAGGCAGAGCAGGCGCTAAATGTTTCGCTGGCGAGAGATGATGAGGTAAAATTTAGGCGTAAATATCATGAAAAAAATAAATATATATTTGCAGATGACGGGAGGAAATCATGCGATGGCTTGCGTCTCATTTACATAAAGTTGTTTGGCTGAATTTGGGAACTGTATATAAAGGAGGGAGACACCCAACAAAGAAGAAGACGAAGAATCGATGCTTCAGTCCCCTGTGGTGCAGCCAATTGGCCTGGAAGTGAGGTATCGGATATAGTGACCCACTTGTCTAGGATTCAACATCAAAACACTTTGGGATAATCGGATTGATAACCAGGCATTTCAATTCGAGTTTCTACTGGGCTAGAAACACGCTGGACGGTACAGGCAATGGTAGAGACAAATTACTTGGGGTTGATTGCGCTACCAAACCAAATCAATATGTATATCAGTCAGACAAGATTGGCACCAAACAACCGGTGAAATTATGCAATAAAAGTGAACACCATCCGGGGCTTTGTAGCCATATTTGGTTCAAGTTCTGGCCCTGCGCAGCCATAGTTCCGCACAAGCATTAAATGCGATTGCCCTCCTCCCTTGTTTATTCTCACTCCCCTCGAACAGGAGACGGTAACCTAGCAACCCGTTCCGTCCCTAGCAATATATCTGCCCCCTCTACGAAACAGGGCATTCTTGGGGAATGGAATTCCTATAGGTCTCATCACGAACCCATTAGGTTGAAAGGTTGATCAGGGTCGTCAGACAATTTCTTATACACTTTTGAAGGGCGGTTTTTAACCAGAACGACTCCTCGTTGAGATTTTCCTCTTTCACCTTTACACGCGTATATCTCTTTATGCCATTTTCTTTATAATTATGTCGTATATCTTCTTTATGCCATTGGGTTCGAGATCCTTGCTGGCGGTTTTGCTTTGCATTGTGGCTTATGACACCCATTTTTATTGTGTGTGAACCGGAAAACTATCATTTCTAGTCAGAGTTGAATGTCTAAAAATATCTAGGAATATCGTAACTCTCGATTATGATGAAGTTCCACCCTTACGGTTTTACCCTTCTCACGTTGTTTACATCTTGTTATTTTTTCAGATTGGATGCAGGATGATCGCACTTTGTAGTCTGGGAGTCGATGCACAGGAGCACTTAATCCTGTCCTTTCTCATTCCTCCCTTTTATCTCTCTCTCGTTCTACAATAAAAATCCTGATCCAATTTTGAGGAATTCGGCGGATTAGTACAATCTTCTTTCCATGAAAAACGAGTCCAAAGAAATTGATCCCTTTCATGTGATTATTATCACTTAATCTTCGTTCGTCATCAGCAAAGATCTAAAGCGAGGCCACCACAAGACGCATGGCTCCTGTACCTGTACTCACCGCATGCACCTTTGCCATAAAGAATTGCCCTTATTATTTTCAGGTGCATCCCAAATTTGAGCTAGGATCAAAAGAGCGGGGTATCAGCCCGTTCCCGGGCCACTCGTATAGGACGTGGACATGCGCATGGATAACAATATCATAAATCGATCTGTACTCTTCAGAAATGGTGACTTGTAGGGGACGATCATGCGAAACTCAGATTGAACCGAAAACAGTTCTATTCCTGATCCATCACCAGGTGACAACCCATTGTCCAGTGCTGGTATTGCAAATAGACCTACAATGATTTAATCGCATTATACCAATGCAGCTCCTGTATCAAAACTTATGCGCTGTTTGAGTAAATCACACAAGCATGCAATGCAATACGACCAAGGACAGTGCAGCCTCTGTTGTGTACACTCAATTTGAAAATAAGATTTTCTCTTCATTCAACATCAGATCTTGCTGGGTATGCAAGCATATATTCGTCGTCCTTGGCTCTTCTGGTGAGTACAATGGGATTTCTTTATTGCCGTCTTTGCAAAACTTGAAGCTCTGATTACAAGCTCTCCTTTTTTAACCCATAAGCGAACACACCACCAGTGCAGCAACGACCAAATTAGGCACGGAGGGTTTGCCTTTTTTTCTCCTAAGTATTTTAGCATCGCCAGGAGAGTGGTTTGGTGTATGTGTGCTATGCTACTTGCCCCATACATGTAATGAGATATACCGTGAGATTGCTTGCGTATCAAGCGCGCAATCTTTTCATATAAATTGACGGTTAAGTCGATTGAGGGCGATAAACGCAGAAGAAATGCATTTGTAAATTACAATTCAATAAACGTGTTTATTGTGAAAGCATCGATAATCAAACACAACGTAGGTATATCCATTAATTAACACAACAATTTTCAAAACAAAAATAAAAAATAATAATAATAATAAAAACAACAACAACAATAACAATAACAATAACAACACCAGCAAACGTGACCTGCATCCAGTAATCTGAAGCCGTTGTTGAACAGTGTTGTCGCATTTGTATGCGTAATTGAAGAAGAACATTATTTCTTGTGAGACATGACAAGGTTCATATTTATGAGATTTATACATGAATGCAAAGAGGAGACGAGGAATCAAGCGCGCAGGTGTGACGTCGTTCTGTTGGCTTTATTTCGCCGCCGCTGTCGCCGTTTGGTGCTGAAACGGAAATAACCCTTCAGCCTCTCTTTCGCTTGATCTGACATGCACCAAGACGCGAACAGAACCGGAGTTGTGCAGGTGGACATAAACCCGAAGAAAGTAAAGGTCAGGTAGGTCACATCCAGGTGTCCTGCGTTGCCTTCGTTTTCCAGGACGAGGTGGTTGACGAGGCCTAGAATATTGATTGGGCACCAACACATGGCGAATAACACAATCATTGAGATGAGGTACTTTTGTGTGCGCTTTTCCTTGCGGAAGTCAATGTTCACTTCGATGTCGTCCTCCTCGTCGGGGTCGGGGTAGCTCAGCGGGGAATTTGGATGGTAAGTGCTGCTTCGACGCGGTTCTTCCAGGCGGGAGCTACTGCGCTCTTCGCGGCTTCCCTCGCTCCACTGCAGGTGAGTGTGACTCGTACCATCGCTGTTGCTGTGAACATTCTGGTCAAACTCAATGCTCACATTTGGCTTCTCAGCGCCTTTGATTTCAGCCGAAACTTTTACAAAGAGGAACGCCATGATGGACAGGGGAAGGCAGTACATAACAACGAAGGTAGCCCGGATGTACTCTTGGATGTGTTCTGGCATGTGAACCCAGCACAATCCGACTCCTTGGAACTTTTGGCCCAGGAAAGAACCAAGGTCAATGTACTTGACGTAGACAACGTAGGGTAAAACAACGCATACTCCTATCATCCAAACTGCAATCACACACAGTCCAGCCGGCACGCGAGTCTTCATCGGGTAGATGATGAGGCGGTACCGATCGACTGCAATGACCAGGTAGGTCAGCATGGAGGCATGCACTGGAAAGGAGTGCATCATGGGCAGGAGGAAGCAGATGAAGCTTCCAAACACCCAGTTGCCACACAACTGTGTCATGACAGTGATGGGCAGTACGATGACCGCTTTGAGGAGGTCAGACAACGCCAGGTTTGCGAGGAAGAAGAACGTTGGGCTACGGTAAAGTTTGCGGCGCACGATGAGAGCCAGCATGGCTGCATTCCCGCAGAAACCACCGACGCAGACCACCGAATGGAGCAGGATGAAGAGTGGGTAGACATAGCGAAGAGAGGTCTTGATGAAGGGCAGCCTGAAGTCGATGGTCTCTCCAGTGGCATTACTGTGGGTTAGTATGTAGCGGATGATGTGCTCCAAGTAAGGTATGCTCGCTCCGCCATCTGTGTCATTCCCGCCCGGCAACTCCTCAAGGAGTGCGGCGTCATCCTCGTAGTGACTCACCTTGTCGGTGAGAAGGGCAACTTTAAGGGAAAACTGCAAAGAGAGAACCTTGCATTATCTTTGAACCTGTGGGAGTGGTTACCGAGGCATCAAGTTGTAGTCCTTATCGGGGAGTGCGAAGTTATTCTGCTACAGTATAAATATTACTAGTCCCTCCATGACTGATCAAATTCGGAGGATACAACATTTTGGATCAGCTCAATGACGCCACGTTCACAGAAATAGAAGACTTTGGTGACCACAAACATCACAATTGGCCAGGCTTAAAGTATAATACGACAATCCTTGCATGGCTATTGGTAGTAATTCTTTCTCTCTCACACATTGGCAAACTTTAAGGCCAGTGACAATGTGTGTGATACCACAAACTCTCCGATCGCCCATCGTATTACGATAGTTCATCAAATGAGAGAGTTTAATATGTTTGCATTTGCGTGATCACTCTGATTAGTTGTAAGCCGTAGATGCTTAGAGCCAGAGCAAATGGCCTCAAATGAGTAATAATAATCGATCGATCCGTCGCGTGGGCGTGTATTGTGGTAGCACCTGTATTTCTTAGAACAATCAGTTTAATGTGAAAGAAGCTCAAGAAATAACGATGACGTACCAAGCTATTGAAGCCTTCTTGAGGGATTGTTTCGCTTTGCTAATGGCCCAGTGCGAGGCCGGACAAGAACAGCGACTATTTGGATAAATTGAGTGACTCTGAGAGAGAGTGGCGTCACGCAGGCTAATTGTACTAGCCGGCAATGTGCATCGTCAAATTGCTCTCAATGGTGCTTACCTGCAAAGCCTGCAACAATCCTACTAATGGAAACCGAGCGTCTTCACGCGACCCTCAAGGCGACGAATCTGCGCTGTTCACACTTCTCGAATTCCCTCTCGACTCTTTCTCGCCGTTGAGATCGCAGTTTTGCCACCGCAGATGTACACCGTCGTGCGATCCGCATGTCTCGCCTGTTGCTTGCCTCAGAGAGCAATATTTCCGCCCGCGAGACACAATGAACGAAAGGGTCTGATCAGCTCAACAAATTGTCTTTATTAGAAACGCTTCATTAGTTGCTTTTTGCTTTTTGTTTTTTGTTTTGTTTTTATTTTTACCTAAAAACAACAGCACGCAAAACAAACTGCACTGCGATCGACAACTATAGACATATATCACACAACGTTGCTCGTTAAGAAATTATGACATATAGTATTCCATATAAAAGCGCCCTCATGTGTCGCTCAATTTATGGAATAGACAAGTCTGGGTAGGTACTAGGTAGCTGTGGTTGCACTATCACACCTCTAATAATTAAGTACTAGTTTTAGTTATATGACCATTAACACTCTTCTGTGCAAGCCAGGTTGTCAATGTCGACGCCTTAGCACAATCTTATGACAATCTGAAGGCAATCCTTGGCCTTGAATCGACACTCTAGCATGGAGCAGAAGCCGCTTGATTAAGCAAACATTTCTTCTGCTTGCCTTGCTTCGATTAAGTCAACACGACAGACAAACACAAAGTGTATGAATCATTTTGGGTGTCACCCCTTTATCGGTTCACTCTTAACATTGCAACTCATTGAAAGTCATCAATTATTCTCTGAGTGTCGGTTCAATATGAATCTGTTGTCCAATCTCTCGTGGTATGCAAACCCTCGATATGCTGTGGAAACGATGAACCTATCACAATGAGCCTATCGGGTTCAGTAAAGGTCATTGCGTGCAAATGTTTCAATGTTGACGGTGCATGAGCACTAACGGACGCGTGATGGCTATAAGGTGCGGTCAGATTTCGATACGTGCAATACTAATGTACCATCAGTATAGCCGCGAGGTATTTCACTATACCATCATATCAGTATACAAAAACGTAGGCCAATTAAACACCCATCTCCGTTAGAAGCAGTGACCATTAATTCAATGCCCTTAGTACAAATCCTTGAACCCCTTTTCCAATCGCCTTTGGCCAAAGTAATAATTCGGGATTCAACAGATCAAAGGATGCTCTGTGTATAACTGTTGCGGCCCTCGCAAATAAACCATAAATCATTTGCGAACCTTCCTCATAAGCGCAAGTGTCCGGAGG
>KB309055.1:10288-38295 GCA_000328365.1 Capitella teleta
CACATGTTACAATTGTTCGACCTGAGCGCTTTTTTGGGGCCAAGGATTCCGTTGCAATAATATATCGATCTGAGTGTCGGGGAAATGGAAACTCCGTCGCAGGGAGCGGAGCGGAACGACGAGATCAACAAGTGAAGCCAACAAAGGATTGTCCAAGGGCGCCGATCAATGCCCCTGGATTACACCTGTCTCCCTTACAGGTATCTCAGATCATTTGCATATTGTGATTAGCATAGGGATCTCTCTCGGATGTCCACATAAATATCAGGTAATTTTGTCAATCTCAATTGACCAAGTTAACGACAACCAGTCAAGTAATATTGCACATTAAATTTAAAACTCGCCATGTTAATTATTAGGTCTACTCATAATCTTGATTATAAATAAGTAGAAATTTATCCTGGATGTCGACAGTGTCCATGCGGCTGAAGGCAGAGGATTCATATAGGCAGCATGAAAAAAGACGAAAAAAAAAAGAAAAAAAAAAACAACTTGTAAACCGATACCGTCCTGGTTTCTTGTTATACAAAGGCTATCCGGCAAAATATTACAGACGACCATTTGCTCATGGTTATCTAATGTATAGTCAATAGCCTCAACAACTTTAATTAATTCAACAATAGCCTCACAAATAACAATATCATCCTCATCAATTGGAAACTTTTCCCTCAAAGCGTCTAAAAGAATATTCACTTCACACAAACTAAAGGTTTCATAATTCATCCGGATATGATGACGCTGCAATTATTATCAGAACAGGTGTTGCCAATTCCTTAAGCAGCCCTAGCAAGCTTGGGGACATTGTTTGCGAGCAAACACGAGGGCGATTAGGTGTAGATTGCTGTCTTGCAAGAGTGGATAAAGAGGGCATCGATCGAGGATCCATCAGCCGACCTCCGAATGCATTACACGATGATGTGCGATCAAGGATCTTGTCGAAGGCTGAAGGTGCCATAAAGGTTCTCTGATCGTTGCTGGGGCCGACTGAACACTAAAGCAGCGAGAGTACTACAAAGTGTCCCAAAATCAATAATTTTTAGTGCCAGCCCCGAGTGTATATTTATTTTTCTTTCTATCTTCTAATATTTGAAATCTGGACGCTCTTTTGAGCGTAATTTTTTGAGAATGTTTTGAGCAATATTATATGTTACCAAGGACGCTGAATATTGTTTTTATACAAAATTCATCCATTGTCACAGTGGTTTAATGTGCACCACATAGATGTCATTACAATTAAAAATGTATGTGTACGACTTAAATGCGTGGGATTTTTTTCTGAAATGTAGCTCTACCGTAAAGCGTGGAAATTTTTTGGGGAACAAGAAAAAATAATACTTCAACATTTGAACGAATAAAAATAGTTTGGAGATAGTTGGAGAATCGTTCAGATACTTTTTCATTTTCTTCAAAACATTAGAGTGCTGGTCGCTTCGTTTTGCCTTGTATTGTACAGAGCATTAGAACTATTTTTAGAACATGGATAATCGTTATCAGTTACTAAATGTATGAATTCAATGGTTCAAAATCTGTAGAATATGATGATTGGTGAAGAAATTCGATTCAAACAGAATATAAAACAGTCTATGGGCCAGAATACACACTGTGAATAATAACACAGCACTTGGGTCAACGTCCAGTAAAAGATGCTATAATAAGATTTTTGTGTGAAGAAATTACTGTACACATTGTGTCATTTCAACTACTAAATCATTGGGCAACAGGGATTTTCTATGCAACAGGTGGCCCAATGCAATATAAGTTCAAGTCTTGAACTGATCTCGCACGAGATCACCGGAAATAAGCCATGCAGTGAGGCGTAATTTATGCCATCCAATCAATTGTGCAACCAGAAACGCAGTATTGTACCCCACAAGGAAAGGCCAATTATAGCTTTTGCGAGAAGACAAAAGACATATCTTCATTGTTGCATAATCCGACAGAGATGTTGCACCTTTTGACAAGTGGACGCAAAATGGTCGCTGACAAGATCATGATAAACAACCGACATGGTCCATGATATGATGGGTTAATGGCGATAGCTCAAAGGAAACTGACAATGTATTCATAAATTAAAAACACTAATCGTACATGACGCCATATGGCCACGTGAACAAATTTCGGATGCTGGGTTATAAAACAGGCTTTATTCTATACATGTAGGGTTGTTCATGTCCATTATTCGTCTTTATAGGGGGAGGAATAAAACCTTAATCCCTGGACCGATGCAGGCTCCGTGCTCAAAATGGTCTATTTCAAGTTCTGCATACTAATTATTATATGAACTAGGCTTCTTATGGAATATTCCGAATTTACCCATCAAAATGAGTGTGTAGTTTTGGATGTTATAAAGGCTCCGAATGACAAAACTTTATCCGATGTCAGCGGTAATATTAATATAATATCTGATTGGGAAGATCTGCTACCATGTGATGTGTGTGTCATCTGAGATATTAGGCTATTTTATTGACTGGTTATCACAGCCAACCTCCAAACATGCGTCAAATAACTGGCGCGTGCTGGTATTCTCCGCTGATATCGGCCGACAATTTCCGTCACTGGGTCCCATTGAAAGGTGATTGATGAACATGGTCCACAAAGACTTCAATGTCCGTTAGTTCTTTACAACCTGGTTTGGTGAAACTTGTGGCAGCGCGCTCACCCAGTATAAACGTTGTATCAGAACTAACTTCCAGGCAAAGCATCGCGGCCTTGCACATCGTAAGACGTGAATGCGACCTCACTGAATGATTTCATTAAAAAAACACTGGCGTTCATTATTGAAATGAACTTCGGAAAACATATTTTCCCTGTTGTATACCCATTGTTGATTGACAGGTAAATTGCTGATACGATATATAATACGCGTAAATTATGCAATACGCACCTATCCATATGGTAGCACGTAGTCGGAGCTCACCTGGCAAACGTCGGATCCACCATTAGCAAACGTAACCCGATGCTACTCTTAGTCAGTCACGGTGTGTGCATGACGCTACTGTCGACACTCGCTGACTCCGAGTCCATTCGTCTAGTGACATAGAAGGAGCACACGGCGCCTTTATATAAGGCTGGCAGATCAGGCAGGCATTGCTTCCAGAGGGGAAGGTCTGAGTAACGTTCAGGGAAGTGTTGATTCTTATCACTCGGGGAATACGTTAGCATGGGTGATTAGCCCCCTGTAGGCAATATATAATATTATTGGTTTGCACCATATGCGGCTATTATATGAGACGAATATATAAGGCAGAATGGCAAGGAGCCTATTTTTGTCTCTTCTGATTCAGGAACTTGTTGCTTAAATTGATTGCTGAGTGCTTCATGTGTATATTTCACATCATGTTTACTTTGTACCATTCAATGTGTGCCATGTTGAAAAATGTACATGCATTTGTGTGAATCGTCTTAATTGTCTCATGAGAATAATCTACAAGATGCGTTTACAGGCGCATTGAGTTGGTTACATGTTTGTACTTAACCGATAACGTTTTTAATGATTCTCCACTGAATGGAGTAACATCTAAACAGATTGACATTGAGATTACGAAGCAAAATTATGCATAAATATGTGGATATAATGGTATACATATGAAAACACTTTCATAACGCACTTTTCTTGAATCGAGCACTCTTAAAATAATTCCCTCTTCCAAACATCTTATAATATTATTATACAATATGTACATAAAGCCTTTTTGGTGCGCCACTCTCATCTCAGACAACCTGCCTGGCACCGAATCCTGGCTTGAAGTTCAGTAGCTGGTTCAGCCATGAAAAGAATTGCATATGACATGGGTTGTAATAATTCTTACTGGGCATGAGTATCAGCGCGATTCGTCATAAGCAGTAGTCAGGGACATTTTCTTCTTGATAAATCCCAAGGGTTTGATACCAAATATACTATACTTATATATGGGTGCAAAAGAAATGCGCCTCTTTGGTTATGACAACACTACATTCGGAGCCATAGGATTACTAGAATAATTGTACCACGTTAAAGCGCCTGATCAGGTAGCTTAGAATTAAAAGGGAACGTTATAACATTACAATGATTTTGGATGTTACCCTTAAAGGGATGGGGAACTAAATTTTAAGTGATGTTCTATTGACTCATAGCACCAATTGATAGCATTCCGTGCCAAGAACACCCTGCCTGGATGCAAGTGTAAGGAAATAATGTATTCCGAATATCGGGGTTAGCATTGCGCCTATGGGAGAATGGCTTCCATTGCGAAGTATAGGAGGCAAACGTCAGCTGATGGCTTGGTTTGGCTGATGGCTGATTGGTCCCATTCCCCTCGTGAAGCTATCGATTTCAGCCAATCAGAGCAGAGCATCTTTGCCATAAAAGGACATCTTTGTTGTTTACGAAACGAAAGCGCATGCGTGGTGCACTCTGGCTGACCTTTTTACTGTTTCAGGATGAGAAACGTGGTAGGTGTCCTAGAAAATCGCTTATTAAAATAAGAAAAATAGCGAAAAATATTTTTTGTTTGCGCCTGACTGGTGGCAAAATGATTATTCTATCTATTTCCGAAAAGAAAATAAAAAAATATCCAGGTGTTTAGTCGCAGGACACGCTGATATGACGAGGCCCATTGTAAAAGATGGGGAACTCGGTGTTTCATCACAGCTCCTGACGTCACGCCTAGTTAGCAATATATCTCCCGCGAAATCGTTAGCGATGATATTTCTTGTGTGGGCCAGGCATAGGAATCATTTTTGGTGCATCAAATAACGACTCAAAGTCCATTTTTAACCAGTTCTCCCTCCCTTTAATATCTACTTGAAATATATTTAATTCAAACTATGTACCCGTGATTTCACGGGTTCCAACTAGTATAATATAATACACATGTAGTTATGCTAAGCCATTTCGATTAAAACACATGAAGCATCAAAACAAAAACAAACAAAAAATAACACGTGAAGCATCAAAACCATTGAAACACACATGAAGCATCAAAACCATAAGAAAAACACATGAACCATCAGAATCACAAATAATAAAACAAACGGAACATCAAAACAAGTGATGGAGATTTTAATAAACTGTTCAAAGCTTCAAACCAAAAATACCAACATTTGTTTTTAATTTTCAAATTCATTGATATAACTGTAAATAAATGAAACGAAACAAAGGGAAATACATGTAACAAGATCTGGAAACCCCAAAGAACTTCTTTGTATGCATAGACAGCCAAGAACTACTATGATAAAAAAGGGAAAGTTTTGTTATTTTGTAAATGCTAGAATATATGTCAACAAAATCAGGCGCGGTATTCAGGTATCGAATGCCTCAGCAGAAACGGCACTGTTCACTGTTCCAATCTCCAAAGGAACACACAGCTCAAAATTGCGATGCAAACCTTTGCGTTTGATCTTGATGGTGACTTCATAGTTCACATCCAGCATCTTACTCTCTTCAAGGTGGCCAACCGGTAGCAGATTGCCGTCAGCGCTGCTTTCTTTGAAGTCCCAAGGAATAGTCCGCCTAAAAACTTCGTAGCTGTTGGACTTGATGTCCTCCATGATCACCTTTGTTGTCTTCAGGTTAATCTTAAGAGAACAAGAAAGCTTGCTCTCAGAAAGCCTCGCTTTGCCGTGACATCTGACAAAAGCCTCAACCCGGTTGATATTCCCACCAGAGCTGTTGTTTAATTCAAGAGTTAGATTTACCGGTTCTCCGCGGATATGTCCGGCTTGGCCGACTGTCGCTTTACATGTGATTTTCCCAGAATTCCACAGAAGACCAGTGTCGAGTTCTTCTTCAGTTGAAATACTCGTCAGGTTTTCAGGGTTCGTTGCGATGTCTAGATCGGTGCGGAGCAAAATACCTCTGTGTGTGGTGATGTTCTTGCACTTGAAAAACGACCCGGTCACAATCTTTGCTTTTAACCTCCATACCAGATGGGCATAGTTAGTAGTACTGATATATAATGGAGGAACGGTAGGTGGAGCATCGCTCGGAATATGGAATTCGAAGGAGAAACGATGCTTTCCAGCTGGTAAAACTCGGCTTCTCTGTGGCTCACCAGAGGAAACGCCGAGCAGGCTAAAAGTGTCAGCTGGAGCGGTGTCTTTGTCACTCGCTTTCTCCCATAGAATTGTCTTCTCTTTGACGAATTCTTCATGACGAGTATCATCGTAATAGCCATGTTGGTGGTACATGCGAATATTCATGGTAACTTGTCCCACAAATGCAACTTGCAGGGCGTCTGCTGGAACTTCACTGTTCAGATGAAGATCCACGTGACCTCTGACAGTGTCGCCCGGATGGTAGACCGGCAACAATCTCCTTGGCAGGAACATCCCTTCCCTTTCTTCGTCAATATTCCCGAAAATCAAGTCATCGGATCCTGTGGATCCCGTATCACTTGAGTCTTCCTTCACTTTCACCTTCTTCTCCAGGAATCTTGTATCCATGATGGAGTTGTCCATCATTTTGATCCGGATCAAATCGTTCTCGTTCTCCTTTGATATCCCAGAAGTAGTGCCTCTGCCTCGAAATGAGGACATGTCCCATTCTTGGTCTGCTCTCTTCTGGATCTCATCCATTCTGACATAATCGTACACAGCATTCTGCTGAGAAATGTCGAGTTCGATCTCAAAGTTCTCCACCTTGTCCATGATTCCGTTCTGAAGCAAAGAAAAAAAATAAGTGCATTCTGTTAATGTCAGAAAAATTTGGTTATTTAGAGTCGCTCAATCAATGTTGAATTACTGTTGACCTTTGCTACACCAAGAACATATTATTATTATTGTTATTGTTATTGTTATTATTATTATTATTATTATTATTATTATTATTATTATTATTATTATTATTATTATTATTATTATTATTATTATTATTATTATTATTATTATTATTATTATTATTATTATTATTATTATTATTATTATTATTATCATTATTAGTATTATTATTATTATTATTATTATTATCATCATTATTATTATTATGCTGTTTGCACACTTGTGTGGTGACCGGCATCCTATGTGCATTTCACTTCGCTTTTCTAATTTCTGCAATTATCCAGTTACCAAGTTACAGAGTACGTACTGTTATGCAATATTGGTTGCTTTTCCATGCCCTACATGTATTTTATTGCGTAACATAGTTTACATAATCATGCAAATGCTAGTTAATTATGATAATGATACGCATAACATATGCAATGTATAAGCCAATGGAGAATTGTACATTTACGGTTTTAGCATCACCCTAACAGGGGAATATTTTCATACATGTATATACATCCTTATACTCTCATTTTCAAATTAGGCAAACATATTTTACCTGGATTTAGTCCCAGATTGATTCTGTTAATTCCTACGTGATACATGTGCATATAGGCATATGCCATGTAATTACCAGACTCTCCATACGAATATTGAGATGGTAATTACTACATTTAAGGCTACTATCATAACCTATTAACTATAACGCAATGACGATATACAGGTCTATAATAATGTAATGTATATAGTTCAGCGTATACACAGTGATAAATCTCAGAATTCGGTCACGTACCTTTGATCACAATCGAGCAGCCTGCGTGTTTATTCACACCTGTATTCGCATAGACGCCTAAAAATCACGCTCACACAACATATGCGACGTCTGAAAAGACCCCCGCCTTAACCAGGCCAGTGCGTTTATCGATCCGTGACACATTTCAAACGAGATAAAGTATAGGGCCGCGGGTGTACTGATACAGCGGTTTGATCGTAGATGCCTCGACCAGAAGGCATCTACGCAATATATTCACCAAGATACGAACTTTAAGCATATCTTTGAACACATGCAGTTAGCTGTACAGTACGTACGTAAAACTCTTTTAGTGCCGTCGTGCACCACTCCTACGATAATTCAGAAATGCTGTCGATGTTTTGCTTTTATTAGTTGTTCGTGATATGTTATAATCTGTGATATCAGGTAATAAATTATCTGAGTACGCGTCTCAAGCTCTTTTTTGAGGTTGGACAAGCCACAAACTCAGTTTCGTGGCATCCATCGGCTCATTGATCTTCCAAACACGAACAATGTTTTATAAATCATAACGTAATGCTTAATATAATTCTTCATTTACACCGATATGTTAAAATGACTGGACCGCTCAAAGCAGTTTTGATGCACATGTATCCCCGGCCCTCGAGCAGAGATACTCTATACTCGATAGCATAGATTGATCGCTCACGTTGGAATAATGTTGCCGACATTCGTTATGATTGCGACGAGATTCAAAGCGACAAAATACTTCCCGTTATGAATAATCGCTGCTTGAAGCAAAGGTCAAGATCGACAGCGACAACAAATTGCCTTATACAGTGTGGGCCAAAATCTATTAACTCCATGTTAACGGTTTTAATGTTTCTCAATGGCACTGCGCTTTTCCGATAAAGTGTTACAAGACATATTGCAGTGTAAAAACCATGCAAAGATAACAGAAAAAGATAATTGGCATGGTTAGTCTAACATGCCGTGCTGCTATTCCTATCATTTATATAATAATATCGATAAAATTGAAATATAATATATTCCAATTTTATCGACGTTGATGCCAATTGAACTCGACCAACAGAATGCACCCAGCGATATTTTCATTTTTGGCGGCAAACAGCTAGCTAGAGCACCGGATTATCGATAGACTCCATTTGACTGATAATAAGGCATCGCTCTCACCATTCTTTTGTTTGTGAGTGATTTTGTTTTGATTGTAACAATGATATTTATTTCTTTAAATCAAAACAATGCAGAGAGGTTGTACTGAAGCGCCATGCATACAAGAGATGACATTCCATATTGCTCGTTCAGGGGATCATTTGATCTTGCTCTCTTCGTGATCACTCAGCATTAGCATTTAAATGCTCCTCCCTCATTTAAAATTGACTTTTTATCTCATATCTTTGCAAACAATGAGCGCAGGATAAGATATATGTTCAATGCATAACAGGTACGTATTGCTGCTCATCAAGCTATTGTAAAAGAATAAAAATTTCAAACATTCAAAAATTTAATTGTCAGGAGTTTTTTTTACATGGCAATTCACTTGAGCACCCAATTCTTGTAGGCAGCTGCTAAAACAAAGAATTTGTCTTCTCGCTTCCTGTGGCGCTTCTTGTCCCTCATCAACAGGACTATGATGATGTTGACGTAGCTGCTGGTAATACCGGTACCTCCGACTGTTTTTCAGTCATTCTGTGAACAAGAAATTATTAATATTATTTATATAGTTTTGTATATTTTATCTTGATATGTATCTAACCTATATGACTAAATCATTATGGACAAATACCGATTATAAGAGAATAATGCCAAATCAATGTGCATTTAAATAATTTGTATTTGTGTCGTATGGTTTGCGTATTACATGTACTTTCGTTTCATTAGTACAAATGAAAAATATCCTAATCTTTCTTTCATGTATGTATTTCGCTTCTGATCCCTTAATCCTATCATCCCTCGGTTATTCTCCCACTCTCTCCCCCTTTCCCACGTACTCCTTGTCTATCTTACCCTCTTACCCTCCACCTTTCTCCCACCTTTATTTCGTTTATTATTTTGTTATTTCTGTTGTCATTATTATTTTTTATTATTTTATTTATTTATTATTTTATTTTTATTATTTTTTGTTATTCTACTTTTTGTATATTATTACGATCTCTTATGTAAGGCGACGCACACTTTTGTTATAGATTAGTTAATTTATTGAGGGCATATACTAGCTGCTTCGGCGGTCCAGCCCTCCACATCAAATCTATATAAATGTCAGTTTTATATAAATAAATAATTTTCACTAACTTTCAAAATCTTCAAACATTGAGCTAAATAAGAGGATTTTTTATGTAATTTTTCAACGTAATTTCGAATCTGTTGATCGAGATACAACACGATATAATGTTATAGCTACTGATATTATATTATACTGGGAGAAGTTCAAACAAATTTCACATCCATTATACTGATGAAGAGTTTTACACATTTTGATGATATCATGCACACATTTTGATACTGCAATATCACAATTAAAGTCATTTAGCTTGTTATCTTGTATTGACACAATTAATGAAAGCATTGTTTGAATTTCGATGACAATGCCTCACAGACATTACATGGGAGTACAGGTACTTGGTACGTACTATATATACCGTAAATGTACTTCAAAATAATTTTGAAGCTTGAATTGTAACTCTGGATGACTTTTGTGCTCGCGAGATTAATTTGTGTGACTCCATGGTCAGCGATTTATGATGTTAAGTACCAGTAATAAATTAATACTAATGGTAGCAATTACTAGCAAGTTTGCAAACATGATTTGATCTTTTTTTCACTTATGTTACCTCGCATTTGAACAGCTTTGCAAGCTAGACAATGCAGTTTTATAAATAAGAATAAATAAGAATAAATCATTATTTATTATTATAGTTACTATATAAATAATTACAGGTCCTAAAGACCTAAGCTTATTGTGGACTGCTTTCATAACGTATCCTAATTATTGTGCATGATCATAACGGATGTTATTGGTCCTTGACCTGACCCGGAAGTAATAAAGGCAGTTTCAGTTGTGAAACTTGTCTCACGTGTTTCAATAATCTACATGGTGTCTTAGAAGTGGAATATCTCAAGCATCCTGCAAGCTAAGATGGATCTGAAACTCCCAGGATATCTCTCCTTGAACGGTGATATCGCTGATAATTGGCGTTTATGGCGACAACAATTCGAGAACTATTTAATCGCCACTGAAACCTCGCAAAAATCGGACGCCATTCGCATCGCCATGTTACTCTCATGCATTGGACCTGAATCACTGGAACGGTACAACAATCTAGAATTCAGTGCTGACGAGGACAAGAAAAAATTCGACGTCGTAGTGCAGAAATTGGACACTCTCTTCAAAGGCAAAAAGAGATCTGTATTTGCCAGATATAAGTTTTGGGCTTTGAAGCGGACGGAGACAACATTCGATGAGTATTTGAGCCACCTACAGACCGCAGCTCAGCAGTGTGAATTTGCAGAAAAGGATCTCATGATACGAGATAAGATAATTTTTCTCTGACCTCGCAACCTCTCAAAGAAAAACTGTTGAGAGAGGGAAATGCAACTCTCGCTGCAACCATCGATGCGTGCCGTGCCTCTGAGTTAGCACAGAGTGAGTTCAGAACAATGTCCATGACCGGTGCTATGCTTCACTCGACTGATGTGCATTTGTGTCTCATCAGAGAAAGAAGAATTCCGGTGCATCAGGCAACACTCTGTCTACTCCCTGTACAAACTGCGGAAGAAAACATGAGGCCCGAAGATCAGCCTGTCCGGCATTTGGCAAGGAATGTCGCTCCTGTGGAAAATTGAATCATTTTGCACAATGCTGCAAAAGTAAACCGCAGCAAACAAGGATCAACAAGAAACCTGCATTTCCAAAACAGGTACATGACGTTCGACCAACACAAGAAGACGCGGAGGCCGCCACCAACTACGTAATCGACAGTGTGGACGATGCTGGCCGAGATGAACTCCGCACAGAGCTCATGATAAATGGAACGTCAACAGTCGTTAAAATCGACACAGGCGCCAAGTGCAATGTGATGTCGCTTAACACCTTCCTCAGCCTCGTCCAGGAGGAAGAACTTGACCGCACACAGATAACCAAACTCGTTGCTTTTGGGGGCAGTACCTTGGACACTGTCGGTGTTGTGTCATTCAAGTGTTCATCGAACTACACAAAAACTCACTCGATTCGCTTCCACGTGGTGGATAGCCCTGTCAGATCACTTCTTGGGCTAGCTGACTCGCTCCAGCTGGGATTGATCAACACATCAGCACAAGTCTACGAAATTCAAGTCGATGGATCCGGAATTCCCAAGGACATTCTGGATGCCTACCCTTCACTCTTTGATGGAAAACTGGGCAAGTTGCCAGTTGTCTACAAGATGAAACTAGATCCAGATGTTCGACCAGTGACTCAATCTGCAAGAAACATTCCAATCGCCTTGAGGTTCAAGGTCAAGGATAAATTGGAAGATATGTGCAAGCAAGGTGTCATTTGTGCTGTCACTGAACCAACCGACTGGGTGTCAACCATGGTGGCATCACGGAAGAAAGATGGAGATATCCGCATCTGCATCGACCCGCAACACCTCAACAGAGCTCTACTACGGCCTCGTCATCCACTCAAAACGATTGAGGAGGTAACGCAAGACATCCCGGATGCCAAGATTTTCAGCACGCTGGATGTGACCAACGGTTTCTGGTCAATACCTCTCCGTTTGGAAGATNTCGGTTTCTTCGCATGCCGTTTGGCATCACAACCGGAAGTGAAGTGTTTCAACATGCCATGGAATCTGTGTTCGCTAATTACCCGTGTCAAATCATCGTCGATGATATTCTGATTTGGGGTCGTGACCTCGCTGAGCATGATCGCAACCTCGACAAAGTTCTTCGCCGAGCTGAGGAGTTGAACCTCAGGCTCAAAATCTCCAAGTGTAAAATTCGTGTAAAAGAAGTTGGATATGTCGGTCATGTGCTTACTGATTCTGGAGTGAAACCAGATCCCGACAAAATCGCCGCCATCGTCGACATGCCATCACCTCATGACAAACCTGCTCTTGAGCGTTTTCTGGGCACAGTGAACTATCTCGCCAAGTTCATTCCCAACCAGAGTGAACTTACCTCTCCGCTACGCGAATTGCTGCACAAGGATAAAACCTGGCAATGGATGCCACATCACGAGGCAGCTTTTCAGAAATTGAAGCATGTACTCGCCGCTGCACCTGTGCTGTGTTACTTCAATCCTAAATCATCAACAGTACTCACCTGTGATGCTTCACAACATGGACTGGGAGCTGCATGTCTACAGAACGGACAACCCATTGCGTACGCTTCAAGGGCTCTCACTCCCACAGAGACTCGTTATGCACAGATTGAAAAAGAACTGCTAGCTGTTGTGTTTGCTTGCACAAAATTCAACGACTTTGTGTATGGCAAACATGTGCTGATTGAAACAGAGCACCAACCGCTCATTAGCATCTACAAAAAACCTCTGCACTCTGCTCCTACTCGTCTGCAGAAAATGCTAATGCGTCTTCACAGATATGACTTTACGCTTGAATACCGCAAAGGGAAAGACCTTGTCTTGGCTGATACTCCAACATGTGCAATGACAAGTATGAAGTGATTACTTGTTATCCACTCTCAGACAGTGCCAGAGACAAACTACGATTGCAGACATCCTCCGACTGTACACTGCAGCAACTGCGTCAGATCATCACCAAGGGTTGGCCCTCTAAACCTGGAAATGTTCCTGAATGTGTCCGTCCATACTTCTCTGTGCGTGATGAACTCATCAAGGAGAACAACATCATCATGCGGGGCGAACGCGTTGTTGTTCCTGAAGGTTTACGACTGGATTACCTGAAGAAGATTCATGCAGGTCACCCGGGTGTCGAGTCCACAAAGCGACGTGCTCGATCGACCATCTATTGGCCTAACATCATGGAAGACATTGGCACACATGTTGACGCATGCTCTACTTGTTCCAGTCTCAAGCCACACCAACAGAAAGAGTCGATGATCTCGCATCCAACACCATCTCTCCCCTGGTCAACCCTTTCTGCGGACTTATTCGAATGGAACTCAATCCATTACCTAGTGGTTGTGGATGCTTACTCCAACTGGTTCGAATTTGACACTATCTCGGATCTCACTTCAAAGACTGTGATCATGAAAATGAAAAGGCAGTTTGCCACGCATGGCATCCCCAAAACAATCACTACGGACAACGGCAGACAATTCACGTCGGAAGAATTTCGCAGATTTGCAGAGCAGTACGGATTTACTCACTTGACGAGCAGTCCGACCTACCCGACGAGCAACGGCCTTGCTGAAAGAGCTGTTCAATCTGCAAAAAGACTTTTGGAAAAAACGAGAAGAGACGGTTCTGATCTGTGTCTCAACCTGCTAAACCTCAGAAACATTCCCCGAGAAGGAGATGTAGGATCCCCGGCACAACGCCTACTGAGCCGCATCACCCGATACACCATTCCTGTGTCAGACCAACAGCTTACACCAAAGGTCCTAAACAACAAGCATGTTCAACAACAACTCGTGAGGAAGAAGAAACAGAAGAAGTCTTACTATGATAAATCTGCAAAGGACCTCCCACCACTGTCACCTGGTCAAGCAGTCAGGATGCAAACTCCTACTGGCTACGACAAACCTGCTGTGGTCAAGCAAGCGCATGCTGCTCCTCGCTCCTACATAGTATCCGCAAATGGTCACGAATACAGAAGAAACCGTCGTCACTTACTCGCAACTTCAGACTCTACTTCTGTCGCGGACTCATCAGATGGTCTACCACTCTCACGTTCTCCATCTCCACCTCCACTCGCTAACACTTCGACCGACACTCCGCTCGCCCCTACAGACCCTCCTCGCACAGTGCCTTCTCCAGCCACTGCCACCATCACTCGCAGTGGTAGGGTTTCCAAACCCAACCCCATGTACAATGATTATGTGTGTTCGCTTCGAAAGTGATAGCTTGCAAAATCATTGATGAACCTCCTGATGTTTGTGTGTTATTTTCAGTTTCATTAGTGTTAATTACTCTCCAAGAAAAGGAAGATGTGGACTGCTTTCATAACGCATCCTAATTACTGTGCATGATCATAACGGTTGTTATTGGTCCTTGACCTGACCCGGAAGTAATAAAGGCAGTTTCAGTTGTGAAACCTGTCTCACGTGTTTCAATAATCCACACTTATGAACTCACTCATATATCAGCAAACGCTGATGCAAATGTTAACCCTATTTTCCAGAAGAAGTAAGCAATAATTATGTGTAAAAGAGGGTTATGGCCTGATAGATTATAACTGTATACAACAACGTAATTGTCAGAACGAGTATACTGCAGGTAGTAATGTAAAATTACGCCTTGTTTAATAAGTATTGCTTGACCTTCTGAACTCATCCCGTCGTGGGATCCCTTACAAAATTCTAATGATGCAATGTTAATGTGCATGCAGTTTCAATTTTCCATATACACGTATCACTTACCACTTCAACAGCTTCAATGTTCCCTGACAAGAGCCCCTCGATCTGCCTCGTGCATAGTGCGACGTTTCTTGGATCATTATTTATGGATTATTTATTTTATTTATTATTTATTTTATTTATATTTAAAAATTTTATTTCTTGGATCAGTTTTTCAGTCACTCCCAAGGTCATCTGGTACAGAACGACCACTTCATTGATAAAAGCGCCCGGCACAACACCATATCCAATCCATGACCTGATGACCTGCCGAACGTCCGCTTCTGTGACTGAGTAGTGGAGTTATCCTCGCATGTAAAATAACGCTTTCAAAATCCTCCAGAAATTGTGTTGTAGCAATGCGACATCCAGTACTGAAACCGACTGAAACGGCATACAGCTAATCTTCTTTGAGAAATGACATCGTAGCGAGAGCGACTCAGCTGATAAGAAAATTTTGTTTATTTTGAATGCAAACGGCGAAGATGCCGCGGGAGGAGGGGAAATTCCCTTCTTGTTTCTTATTTAGACAATTTCAAATCTCGCGCAACTGTTTTTCCAAAGAAGAGCTATTTTTTGCTCTGATCAAACAATCGCTTGCTATAAATAGCTATAGTTATGTTCTATGACCTCTGTTAGCATACTGGTCTTGTAATTAAAAAAAGTGTGGACTAAAGTCTCGCGACGTTTTTACCAAATTGATACGGGCAGATGGATCTGCACTGCCGACCTGTCTTTCGCAAAAATCTGTGGGCAGCAGGACTTTTATAATACAAAGCCAAACAGTACAGTTTGACTTCCTTTGACCACTTCTTTTGGTTTTTTTTCTTGTGGAATGAGTCAGTTGGGCCATCATTAAATGATAGGCGTCACCTGAGACATGCTGCTTTAGCAAGGCTTTGGCAGCGTCCAAATCATTATTTGCCTTTTCTTCCTTGCGGTCCTGGGCTGTCTTCTTCAGAGACTCCAACTTCTTCTTGAGTCGATGGGCTCGCTGACGGTACTTGTGCACCTTCTTCTTCAGACTTTGATGGGACTCTGGAGTCGCAGTTCTCATAGACGAGGTGGGCGTTGAAGCTGTTGAGGTAAGAGGCTGATTTTCCTGCTCAAGATCATCTGCAATTGAAAATATAAGAAAAAACTAGAAATCAGTTCCTTAATTGCACATCAACCCAACACAATAATAAGGCCAATCCCGTTTGAAATTTCAATAATTCACTGTGACCTTGACTTTTGACCTTTGTCTTCAAAATTTCATTGAGGGATAGGAAACTAAAATGTCCTTGCCTCTGTGTAGTTTGGTGTCATTCGTTCAAAAAGCTATAGAGCAAACAAATATCGGCACATACGGACAGGCAGACAGACACACAAACAAGAAATCAGTCGAAGCCTGAAATATAAATTTTTTAAGGGAGAAGGCCATAGTCCAGAAAAAAAGAAAAAAAAATCCAAACAAAAAGGATTTCGATAAACAAAGTTGAAAAAAATTCGACCTTTGAGTTTATCAGAATCATAACGTCAGTCTCATAACTCACAGCGCCCATTTCATACTAAATCAATGGTGGAACCAATCTGCCACGAAATTCTCCCAATATTCAAAAATGACAAGAAAATTTAAAAATGAAAATAATATTAAGATGGAAAAAAAAATGACCGGGGATGAGTTTCGACCTCGAGACTCCTGCGTGTGCGTCTGCGACTTTGCCGCTGGACTGTGATTTTGAGATCAAGACGCTGAAAAGGCTAAGTGTCGCCTCATAATGGGTATAAAGTAAACACTGACAAATATGATGAAATTTATCATTTCCTTTGAGCACAAGACAGGCCGCGCTGTACTATACTAAGAAAAACATTAAAATTAAAAAAATTCGCAATAATCATCAAATTATGCAAGCAATAGCGATAATTACCACCATGACTTTGAACTTTAGTGTAATTAATTAAAACTTTGGTATGTGTAAGATGTATATGCTAGCAATTTACTGTGTTAATTTTAATGCCACAGATTGCATAACAACCGAGATATCGGCCTTTGAGTATTTCGTAATTAAAGGGATGGGGAACTAAATTTTAAGTGATGTTCTATTGACTCATAGCACCAATTGATAGCATTCCGTGCCAAGAACACCATGCCTGGATGCAAGCGTAAGGAAATAATACATTCCGAATATCGGGGTTAGCATTGCGCCTATGGGAGAATGGCTTCCATTGCGAAGTATAGGAGGCAAACGTCAGCTGATGGCTTGGTTTGGCTGATTGGTCCCGTTCCCCTCGTGAAGCTATCGATTTCAGCCAATCAGAGCAGATCATCTTCTCCATAAAAGGACATCTCTGTTGTTTACGAAACGAAAGCGCATGCGTGGTGCACTCTGGCTGACCTTTTTACTGTTTCAGGATGAGAAACGTTGTAGGTGTCCTAGAAAATCGCTTGTTAAAATAAGAAAAATAGCGAAAAATATTTTTGTTTTCGCGCCTGACTGGTGGCAAAATGATTATTCTATCTATTTCCGAAAAGAAAATAAAACAATATCCAGGGGTTTAGTCGCAGGCCACGCTGATATGACGAGGCCCATTGTAAAAGATGGGGAACTCGGTGTTTCATCACAGCTCATGACGTCACGCCCAGTTAGCAATATATCTCCCGCGAAATCGTTAGCGATGATATTTCTTGTGTGGGCCAGGCATAGGAATCATTTTTGGTGCATCAAATAACGACTCAAAGTCCATTTTTAACCAGTTCTCCCTCCCTTTAACATTATATATGCAAGATTACGCAAGAACGGTGCATCCCAGCCATTATATGTATATGTTATATGCGATATGTTTTGTTGTACATCTCGTTGCACTAAATCGTTTGGTGTAAGCTACAAAGCCGTAGTTCAAATAATGAATGAGCTAGGGCCAACCCCGTTTCAAACTTTAATATAGATCATTGTGACCTTGACCTTTGACCTTTGATCTCAAAATTTCAATGAGAGATAGGAAACCAAAATGTCCTTAACCCTGTGTAATTTGGTGATATTCGTTCGTATATAATCCGTATAAATCTAGTGAATTGAAGTTTAATGACAAAAAAATAAAAATAAAAAAATAACTCATTTGCTCATAAAATGCTCAACTTAAGGAATCGAATCCGATCAAACGAATTCGTAAACGCGCTTTAGTAAAGGTTCACTTTTGATTTCTCGATTCTCAGGAAGGAGCATTCGTTTTACTAATCAGCCTGGAAAATACACATACTCGTTTCGGTGGGTTTATGCGTCATTGATTATTTGTATTTCTGACATCCTACGATAATAATACCTTTACGTTAACTTAGTTTGAAAGCTATTTTTCTCATGATTTCAGCGCGTTCATTCATTATATTCGTAACAACGCACAGTCCCTGGTGTGTCCCGAAAATTGTATGAACAGCCGAATTAGCGTTATAATTATATCTCAAGCGTCAAAATATGTTGTTATATAGGTGGTTATTCGGACGCTCATGCATACGTATGCAAATTAGGGGTTTATATTTTTTTTGGCGCGAAAGCTAATTGAATAAACGAAATCAATTTTTTTTTCTTTGGATTACGGCCTTCTCCCTAAAAAAATTCTATCATCAGGCTTCGACTAATTTCTTGTTATTACTATCACACATCCTTATTGGGATTAGAGAAGCTTCGTGAAATATTGAAGCTCGATCACAATATTTTGTGTTTTTTTTATGTATATTTATGTGATGCATACTAACTTTTTATTGTATAATAACAAATACATGTATACTCCAGCTATTCATTTTTTTTTTTTTTTCTTTTTTTTTTTTTTGGTCTTTCAAGCCCTTTAATTATTTCGGTTATTTATTGAGTATTTCTCATTATTGCGTAACTCATGATCATGCAGTGCACAGTCACTGTATGAAGGCGGCTTGCTGGGTCATTCATCAGTCTGGAAGTGATGGAGCGGGTTGACTGGGTCATTCATCGGTGTGGAAGCGATGAAGCGGGCTCACTGGGTCATCCATCGGTCTGGAAGCGATGAAGCGGGTTGATTGGGTCATCCATCGGTCTGGAAGCGATGAAGCGGGTTGATTGGGTCATTCATCGGTCTGGAAGCGATGAAGTGGGCTGACTGGGTCATTCATCGGTCTGGAAGCGATGAAGCGGGCTGACTGGGTCATTCATCGGTCTGGAAGCGATGAAGCGAGCTGGCTGCGTCATTCATCGGTCTGGAAGAGATGAAGCGGGCTGACTGGGTCATTCATCGGTCTGGAAGCGATGAAGCGGGCTGACTGGGTCATTCCATCGGTCTGGAAGCGATGAAGCGGGCTGACTGGGTCATTCATTGGTCTGGAAGCGATGAAGCGGGCTGACTGGGTCATTCATCGGTCTGGAAGCGATGAAGCGGGCTGACTGGGTCATTCATCGGTCTGGAAGCGATGAAGGGGGCTTGTTGGGTCCTCATCGGTGTTTTAGTGTTATAAACTGTTAATTAATTTGTGATTATTAAAAAAGTACCACTCAATGAGTACCTAGAAAGTTTAAGGTCACTATATTCATGATCATGAGAGTCGGTTGTCGTTGCTTCATCGAGATCTGCTGATTGCGGGAATCTTGCCTCAATGGCCTATCTAAACTGACTCAAGAGAACAGCACTGGTGCACGCAGTTCAAACCCCTACGCACGTGTACTTCATATTCGTCTTGAAAGCCAACTCACGTGCCTACAAAGCACGTGCACGCCCAAGCACGCACGCATGTACGGGTTCAATATGGCTTCACACTTGAGGCACATTTCAAACGATTATAAACAACATGCATGAGCACTGGGTATTCATGTATGAGCACATTCAACGATATCGTGGCCCAAGTGTATTGCATTTTAATTATCTAAATATAGGTAAATAATTATACATTGTACTTATAAAATAACTCTTCGTTGACTCTGCTCTCTGCAGTGCTATCACGCAACTGCGCATAACAGGTCCTTCCGTTGTGTGCTGTCATTTGTAATAGTATGCACGATAAGCAACCCTTGAGATTTATCGAACCCATGCCGTCCCGGGCTTCTGTTGTGTTTTTTACTCCCCCAAACAGTAAGTGCATAAGCTATTATGGCAAACCACAGAGAAATAAAGAACACATAATTTCTTTGAGTTAAAAACTACAATAGAGTTAATTAACACTTCACTCTTGCTGGCTCTTCTAACACAAATTAATTGAATACTCTTTGGCGGTGACGCGAGAAAAAACTGAGCTCAAATTCAATATGAAATGTATCAAGGTGCGTAATCAACTCAACCACGTTCAATGCCGGTCACAACAACCCAAAGCCAGCTGTTGTTGCCGGAGAAAGATAGTTATGACTGGATCAAAAGATTAAAGGAATCTGGGGCATCAAGGCGTGGTTTCTTGATACATGTCTGCTCAATTGATTTAGATTCAAGAATTTTGTTTTGTTCGTTTATATCAGTGCTCTGAGTGCGTTTATCGTCAAGTGGGCTCACGTGAAGAAGACGTCGTTGTTGTTTCTCATCAACAGTCCTTGAATCTTTTATTTTTGCTGTTGTGTTCTCTCCCTGCATGATTTAAACTTGAACCAATAACGTTGGACAAATGTTTAGTTGTACGATATATAGTTTAATCATCGTTCCTTTCCTTCAATCAACATTGATCCATTTTGAATGTAGAAAAGAAAAAGAAAAAAAGAAAAAGAAACAAGGAATCCCCAAAGTTAATAATTTTTCAACAAATTCTAATTTCTAGCTTTCTGTTTAATAATTGGTGACCTGAAAATTTATCACGAAATTTAAATATGGATATTATCTTTGCTTGTGTAGCTACTTTAAAAGGTTTAAGTAATATTATATACAATATTAATTATGGGAATTGTGAGTCAAAATATGCATAAAATTTGTGACAGTGAACCAGCGTTAGCGCTCAAGGAAGGTATGTTCAATTTAGTGAATTGTACGTTCACGCGTTAATTGTGGACTTACTCTATCATCACAAGACTAAGGGTTGAATATATGTATTGATGTAGGTTAAGTAACAAACTAGTGTTGACGCTGATATTGAGTCATGGAAATCAATTGTTGGTGAACTGTGACCTTGAAACAAATATGACTAAGTAATGCTGCCATTTAATATTTGGCCATTTAATATTAATATATGTGCACATTGTGCGAATTCTCGGAGGCCTTGATCTACATGAACTCGTATTCCCAGAAATCAAAGTTCAAGTTAAAACAAATGCGTTCAAAACATTGATTCATATTAGTATTATTGATGTTAAATTATATGCAATCTCTCAATATACACATATACTTGCATGTAATGCAATCTATTGTAAAGTAAATGAAACTTCATAGCTAGTTATCACACTTATTTTCAAGTGAATGCATGCACAGCTCATCGCATGTTGATACACAATAATAGAGTAAAGAAATAACAACATGTACCTGCTGTAATCAAGAAGCTCTCTCGTCCTCTGAGATATTTAAAGAGGCCTCTTCGTGGAAATGTGCATAATATAATGACATGTCCTATAAACTCTGAGTGCACATTCACCAAAATAAGACGCAATAGGGGAATGCTGGAAGATACTTCATGTGGCTGTCAATAGGACTGTCACAATACAAGATAATATGCATTGCGTATCACCGAGGCATAATTGATTACATGGTGAATGAATGAAAAATACTACACTTTTGTAGGATTCGGCTGAAATATTGAGTACATGTAATCTCAAGGACCCCCCGCGACTGCGTCATTCGCTTCCATCTTGATCAGTATATAAACTGACAAACATCTAATGAGAACCAAACTTCGATACGAGTCAGCCTTTACAGAAAGAAACTTGAAACGAAAAGCCAAAAGAAGAACGAGATGGTGTTCGCAACGGTTGCCGTCTGCATTGCAGCCCTGGTATTTCTCGCCTATCTGGTCTTCCGTCCGAAAGGGAACAGCACTTTACCGGTACCTGAAGGTCATTGGCTGTGGGGAAATATTTTCCAGTTCAGCTGTCCGCGATCTGATCTCCTGGCGACGAGATGGAGCAAGGAACTGGGCGCCATATTCCGCCTGAGACTTGTTAACAAGAATTATGTCATCCTCAATGACTATAACTCTATTCACACGGCGATGGTGAAGAAGAGCAAGGACTTTGCTGGACGACCTATGCACCACGGAAACAGGGCGAGGTACTTGTACGAGTACGAGACGAGCATCCTCGTCGCCAGTCCGTCGCCACAATGGAAGACCCTTCGCAAGAGTGTTCATTCAAATGTCAAGGTGTATGAAGCCGGACTGAACAAAGTGGAAGCCGTCAACATGTCGGTCATCGCTGGGCTCATCGGCGACTTTAGAGCCAGAAACGGAGAAGCTTTCAACCCCCAAGACAACATCTACAATGCAGTCATGAACATCATTTGCGTGTTCTTGGTTGGCAAGAAATACAGAATTGACAGTGAAATATTCCAACTTTTCAAGAAAGTTGAACAGACGACACTGACTGTTCTCGGACCTGGGGCCAAGGGTGCTGAGCTCGATGTGATGTGGTTCCTACGATTCTTTGGCCACAAAACTTTCAAGAAACTGACAGAGCTGAGACAGTGGAGGCGCCAGTTATGGGCCATGACGAAGCAAGACCTGAATTCAAGAACCGAGAACGACGGCGAGTACGGCAAAGGGGTCATCGGGGCACTGTTGGAATCGTACCAAGGAAGCGACGACAAGCTTATCAAAGAAATCAACATCATGCTGACCTTCCAAGACCTGATATTCGCCGGTACCTCCACCACTGCTAACTCCACACAAGCTTTTCTCAACCTAATGATCAACTACCCAGAAGTCCAAAAAAAGCTGCAAGCAGAAGTCGATGACGTCATAGGGGACAGCAGACCCGTCTCGTTGAAAGACAGAGCCATGATGCCCTACACAAGAGCCCTGATCTTCGAACTGCTTCGTTACACGTCTATCGTTGCCATGGGCGTTCCTCACATGGCCTCAGTGGACTCATCACTCGACGGTCACGTGATCGAGAAAGGCACGCCCGTGATCACCAACTTGTGGGCACTGCATCACGACGAGGCTTTTTGGAAAGATCCCTTTGTTTTCAGACCTGAACGCTTCTTGGACAGCGACATGCAGCTGTTGACAGCGGACCATCCCTACAGGAAGCACCTCATGCCCTTCGGAGCTGGCACCAGGGTCTGTTTGGGGGAGAGCCTGGCGTTGGGAAGACTTTTCCTCTTGTTCACCTCCATTACTCAGATTTTTGACATCAAAGTCGGCACCAAGAAAGTTGATGCTGATGCAAGAGACTATTTGAGTGGAGTGAATCTGCAATCTCCTGCCTATGACGTCAGATTGGTCTCCAGAAACGAACATCTATTTGCGTAACATGTTTTAAATATGTATGTTGTTAACGACGTGCAAAATCATGCACTAAATTATACTTATTTCTAAACCCAGCTCACACTAAAATGCAAACATTAGACATGGAATGATAGGAATTATACAACTCGGAATTAAATCCGTATTGTGTATTGCGTAACACTTGAACCCTTTCTTGTTAAAGTCATACTTTGACTAAGAAACAGAACGCTTCCTTCGCTCTGAACTTATACTCTTTGATTGTAACTATTCATATCAAGCGAAGCATACATTTCTTGAAAAATAAACTAGTATCACAAAATATGTGCCATTCATTGATTCTACTACTGCTATTCTGTTCACACCCAATTGCACGTACCTACTATTACCAGTATTCTCTTGCGTAACTTAATTTGATTACGCATTCTACTTGTAGTGTGTTCAACAATAATTACAGATCACGATTGCAATGTTTACATTTCAGCTCATCAATCTTGACCAGCCTTGATTACTCAAGTTAAATTAGCACTAATACCTATCCCAGATAGCATTCAGGTGTCGGATATATGCCATTTACCCACCATCGTTGCCACAGAAGTATCGCTTCTTGCCACTGTCGTTCTTCTACCACTTTTGTGGCGAGAATTAAACACATAAGAAATGTCTGTGCCGCGTAAGAGAAACCTCTTGGACAAGAAAAGAATTAAAATTATCGCATGCGACGATCATGCACTTTTTCATTCACACCAAGACGAGCAGGCTGCTGGACAAGGAGAAGTCCTACGAAGACCTGATCGCCTCGGGTGACATATCCCTCCTGGACATACCCACCGTGAACCACGCCCGCGAGATCATCAGCCGTGCGAAGGAGGACATGGCGTTCGACACGAGGCCAGAGCTAGCGCAAGTCCTTCCCCTCACCTTCGTCTCTACGACAACGACGATCGCCCCGCGACGCCCGACGATTCCTCACCCTCCGCCGGCGGCTCCACGACCGTCAACATTGTCGAGCAGCCGGGGGTGGTCGGAGTCAAGCGCAAACATTACTGGGTCTACAGTAAGGTCGGCAACTTCGGTAAAACGTTCACGGTAACGAAGGAGATCGTCGACAAGTACAAGGCGATCTTCATGAATGACGCCAACAATGCCATGGCGTTGCCGACTACGGCGCAGTTCATCGTGCTCGACGAGATCGGGTCATCGAACCGGATCCCGATCAATCAGTTGAAGGCACTCACTTCCGGAAACGCCTCCATGGCGTTGATCAATAGGAAGTCGTACGGCGAGTCGTACGTGGCGAGGCCAGACTGTCAGTTTATCGTCCTCACCAGCACTTTAAGTCATTTCAGCTGGATTTCACTCTCAAAAGTGCAAACTATTTTATTGCTATAACAAAAGATAAACCAAAGCATTTTCATGTAAAGAAAGATACTGCAGCAAAAATGCAATATTATATGCAAACATAGCCCTTAAAGTACATGTACTCAAGTAATAGAGATTTCTTTGTGTTGTGAGTCTTTCCCAGAGCCCGATTCTCAGACACACATGTAGCCAACGTGTAGCCAACTTATGGGGAACCTTCCTTGAAGGCAGCACTTGGCTTCGTAATAGAGAAGGTCTCTTAGATGAAAGGCACTTGGAATGAGGGCGACCCAAAGCAGCTCTGGTGCGATTGCCAGTGAGGAGCTTGCGCCTTGCAATTGCAGTTAGCTGAACACGGATTTTCCTGTGTGACATTATGTCTCGGACTCCACTGCCCTGACTGAGTGTGATGCCACCACTGGCATACTTGCCAAATGTATGCATGGCTGAGGCCAAAGCTGCATCAGTGGTAACATTTTTCTCATACGATGAAAACATAACATCGAAAGATGGCAGTAGAGTCATCTGTTTAAAAGACAACAGAACCTGCAGAAAGCACGAAGAAATTTATAAGGATAAATGATTAATGGTGAATCATATTCAATACTGCACCTTTAGAGCCACGGCCATAGAAACTGGCATTGTCTAGGAGCTCACGTTGGAGTGTAAGAGCCTTTTCAATCACTTCTTTTGACTCGCTTGACGTGATCAGACAGCCTAGTGGAAGACCACCTGCGGCTGAAGGCGTTAGCAACAGGAACACCCGATGGTTCAGCTATTTCTAGTGTCCCAGTAGCATCCATGAAAACCATCTCTCCGGAATGTTTGATGGACTTGTGAACATTTTGCATGAAAGGACTGATGAAGCTGGTGACTAGATGACCTTTGAAATTTTCTCCCTTAATGCGAAGTGATCCCTCTTCATGCATGACCTTAACCTTTTCCAGGATTTCTTCATTTGCTTGATTGCTGGACATTGCATCATACTCCTTTGAGAATATGTTATGAAAGAGTCTAAAAAGGAGAAGTTTACAATCATATACATCAAGCAGATGAAAACAACTGACCCATGACAATACATCACATCAGAGCAATACTGACGATCGCCAGCATATAATACATACTCTGCACCATGTTTGAGCTGCAAGTCATATTTCAGTGTAAAAAGTGCAGATGAGGGTGAGTGTCCGCTTCTAAAGAGAGCAATAAGTGCGTCTTTGGTGTCATTACCAACAGGTCTGAACTCTCGAGCACTGGCTGAATTGGTACTATGGTTGTGGCAAAAGTTGAGTTTAATTGTGCATGGAAACTTCGGGAGATGGCTGTCTTTAGACCTGTTAAAGAGAGAAAGGATGACTGATATAAATTGAACCCTTAGGGAATTTGACATCGTACCTGCTGTCGCCAAGCTTCGGTTCTGTGCATCTGACTTTGCACACGAGGGTCATGGGACACTGAGTTTGTTTTGTACATCGCCCTTCTCTTGTCGTTGCTTGGTCCAAGCGTATATTGTGCTGACATTGAAAGTCACCCTGTGAAAATTATAAAGTAATGACAGAATAAGACTTATTTAAGCATTATTTAAAACTGCTACTTACTTTGTACAGCAACTTTACTCCTTTGAATAAGGATCCTCTGGCAATTTTCAGGGTGGTAAATGAATGACGCTGAAAAGCATTCAGCCACTCCTCAGCTTTATGCTGGGATTCCAGAGGCAGGTGAAGAAGAGTGGAAAATGATGTTGGCTCATCATGGGCTTCGTATTTGCAGAGTATATGTTCATAGCTCTGGAGTAGAATGACCTGTAAACAGTGTTAATAGACTTTAGAGTAAATATATACCGTAATATAATATGACAAATTACCAAATTGGCAGTACTAATGGATATGATACGAGGATCAGTAGGTCTTAGTCAATGTTTGATCTGTGTGATTCCATCGTCATGTAAGTGCAATAGTGCGTGCATATGCCTTGGACTAATTGATCATCTGAATCCAGCAGTGTAATAGAGCTGAGGTTGGTACATGTATGTACACTATACAAAAAAACTTAAGAAGCAAAGATTTAATTCAGAATCACAAGATATTCTGCGTCGCGACACCCGCGCTTGCGTCACTCCCTAGAATAAGGCTCTCGCGGTCGATTTTGCTATTTTAAAAGCAAGAATATTAAAGCACAACCTTTTCTTTGCACGGAATCTAGAAATGTGTGCATTGCACTAGATTAGGCAATCTCATACATTTACTACTCCGTTTTAGGCACATTATAGGATTTATAAAACCTACTTTTAGAGCCCTTAAAGCCTCTTCAGACTCGAATTGAAAATCGTTATCATCTCGTCGGCAAGTTGAGTAAAGCTGACAGACAACAACTTTCGCCATTTTCAATTTTATGAGAAAAGTTAAAACCTCCGCGACGATTGGATTACGCCTTCGTGAATATTCATCACAACCTCTATTTTGTATTCTTCGCAGTAATTGGCTGAGAGTACATAAATATTAATTAGCTCAGCCTCAACCTATGCGTGAAAAAAAAAAATATCGCGGCCAGGCCACGACCCACCTCGTGGCCCCCTTGGAATAATTAAAGTTCATCCTTAACTCGCCCCGTGGTCGCCGGTACATTGTGCCGGGGCTCATTGCATTCGAGCGTGTGTATCGGGCAGCCGCCAAGGGGGTCGTGAAGGCCTACCTAAGAACGATCCCAAAAAATTATTCCGCGTCATCAATTCGTTATTAGGCAAAGCATCAAATACTACCGTTCCATCTGGTATGAATGAAGAACAGCTCCCCACAATATTCAATGAATTTTTCTTGAATAAAGTCGACGTCATCCGCTCCAGCTTCGATCGCTCTCAAATCCGTGATCCAGAACCATCAACAGAGTCCACTCTTGAATCATGGGAACCTGTGACTGAGAATGAACTTGTGCAACTGATTCAGTCGTCTGCAGTGAAATCTTGTGGCCTGGATCCTGTGCCCACGGATCTACTCCAGAAGATCCTGGATCCTCTGCTCCCTCTACTTCTCTCTATCGTCAACGGATCTCTGCTGGAAGGAAAAATGCCCGATGCATATAAGATTGCTCAAGTTGTTCCGTTGTTGAAGAAGCCCAGTTTGGATAAGGATATACTGAAGAACTATAGACCCGTGTCAAACCTCCCATTTGTGTCAAAAATAATAGAAAAAGCAATAGCATCTCGCCTGCAGCTGTACATCTCTCAAAACAACCTGGATGAACCTCATCAATCAGCTTATCGTC
>KB309055.1:38527-50664 GCA_000328365.1 Capitella teleta
TGGCCTCTCTGCTTCATTAATATCAAAATTGCAACGTATCATGAACATTGCCGCACGTATTGTCACTCGCACCAAGAAATTTGATCACATTACACCCGTTTTAAAACATCTGCATTGGCTACCTGTGTGTAAACGAATCGATTTTAAAATTGCACTTCTTGTCTTTAAATGTATACATCACTTGGCTCCATTTTATTTATGCAATCTGATTTCACTTCACAGGCCGAGTAGATCACTTCGGTCTTCAAATCTCAACCTTTTATCTGTGCCACGCTTTAATACCAATATACATCGACGTTCTTTTAGTGTTTATGGCCCCATTTTATGGAACTCTCTACCAGATGACCTACGTTTTGAAACTGAAATTGCCATTTTTAAACGTAAGCTAAAAACTTTTTTATTTCGCTCATACTATTTTCACTGACTGTTTTATTTATTTATGCATTTTACTTTGTATACTTTATAATTGTTTTTAATATTTCTGTACAGCGTGTCAGAAACTTCTTTGAATTTTATGATCGCTATATAAAATAAATTTATTATTATTATTATTATTATTATTACCTGGGAGGCAACAGCAAGGCGGCGTCGGCATCGACGGGTGGAATCGCGGGTCGACAGGCCATCATACCGATGCCGGTGGCGGCCCCGACCATCACGATGGGCACCGGCGTCAAGACACGCAACTGGGCACTCTTCTAGAGGAGGCGGTCATTCGTGCCCACGGACATGACCGACGCAGTCGCGTCACGGGGCAGGAAGGCCCTCCTCTGGAAGAACGGGTATCGCCCGGTGAACCAAGGTCTCAGTGAGATGCTTATCACGAATAAGCAAATGCCCTTCCTTGCGCACGAGGCGTGCTTTGGCCGGCAGAAGGCGGTAAAGAGGACAACAGTGGTGGGTGATGGGCAAACACAATGTGTTTGTCTGGGAGCTCGCCCAGGGGGTGAACATGGCGGATTTGGACGAGTCAACGTACGACGAGGCCACATGAGCTTGGACACAGGCCAGTTTCACGCCTTGTACAATCCGCCGTCCTCCGCACCACTGAACGCCGCCTGCCCGCCTGCCGGCGAGCCAGCTCTTGCCTCATCCACCATCACTTCTGAGACGATGTGGCAGAGCTGGCCACCCAAGGCACACGTGCCGATGAAGGGCATTTGGTACGTGCCCACATCGGAAGGTAATGCAGATTGACCCTTGACGTGATTGTTTATTGACTGTCTGTTTTTCCCTCCAGTGCGCCCTGTCACCAGCCTGGCCACCTCACTCGCCCTCAACCGGGACGACATGCCCACATCGGGATGTAAGGCAGATTGTCTCTTGACGTGATTTTTTATTGACTTTCTGTTTTTCCCTCCAACGCGCCCTGTCACCGGTTTGGCCACCAATGGTGGCGACGACGATCGTTGACGGTGAGTGCGACGATCACGGGACGTTTACCCTCCGCCTCAATTGACAAGCCCGGGCCTTGCTCAGAAAACCAAGAACTTATCATGGAGCTGCTGTCATGCAGCGTGCCACAGACGTCGTCGTTCGGACAACCTGAGGTTCGTGTGGCGACTAGAGATGAGGTCAAGCACATTCAAGTCGACGACCCCCTTAGAAAAGGCCAATGTGAGCCGCGTGGACCTGGACACCACTGAAGTTCTCCTCACACGGTTGGTCAATCCGGGGGATGACCACCAGCCGATAACACAGTGGGTCGGAATTGTACCCGCTGGTGACGACGGATACATATGGACCCTCAACGGTGAGCTCACTGACCAGGCCCTGGCCGTGAACCCCGACCACGAACCGGGTGGCGTCGCGGATGTGATACTTATCGTCTCGTCCGCCCTGCAGCGCTACCTCGAATAGAAGACCCGCGTCGTTGTTGTCGAGGACGTCATGCCGTCGGCCGTCGAATTAACCCTCCCCGAATTACTAGCTGACTACTTGGGACGGAAGTAGGTAGTGCTGCACTTCAGACGAATCGCGAAATAGAGACTTTGACTTGCATACCGTTGAAGGGACACTTGAAAATGTGAAAAGTGATTTTACAATAAACATTGTTCAACCCATTCGCCTCACGAGAAGGACTTGGTATTGTATTTTGAATTGCATGACCTTCAACTCTAAAATCATCAATTACAACGGGTCATATGACGACTCAGGACCGAAAAGAGGAAGTGGCGTCAACGCAGAAAAAGAGAGCGACGTCGTCATGAAGCACGAAAAAAAGCGCAAGGGGGCTAAATTGGACGACCCTGTCGATGTCGAGTGCACGTTTGCCATCCTCGCCAAGGACGGAGATGGCAACTGGAGGTTGGAGACACCAACACCGCAAGGGCGACACATGACCGTCACCTTCCGCGACATGACCGATGCCAAGACCATAGCAGACGACATCAACATGGCACTGGTGACCCAGATCGAACCCGTCACCTACCCACCTATCCCCAACCTATCTGCACCCGACACAATGATGCTGCAGTTCTACCGCAACCAAACCACAGAGGGAGAGCCTGACGCTTTTGAGAAGGATGGCGATCCCCTCCACCTTGAGCCACTCCTCAACCGGTGCGGGGACATCAGGTCTTTCCTCGCCTACATTGAGAAGTTCTTCTTCCTCTGCACGGGGACCGCGTGCATCATGGTGATTGGAGGCAACGATCGACTGACGTTCACCAACACGGTCCAGGCAGGTTTCATCGTCACGGGAGATGACCGAGCCAACCTGGAGAGAATGATCCGAATCTTCTGCGGCGGGGACGGGGCGACGTTCATCAACACTGGAACTTCGGCACATGGGAGTCGCCGACGCCGGTCAATACAACCTCGCCGCCCCCTTCACCTGGTGGTACCCGTCATTCAACGAGTTCACCAATGCCGCCGGCGAAAAGTTCGTCAAGGTGGAGTACATCTTCAGTACCAGGGACCCCATTGTCAAGTCGGAAAGGTACACCGAGATGATGAAGGAGACGTCACTGATCGACTTTATCCATTACTTCATGCCGACATTCATCAGACCCAGTGTGCTGTCCCGTCCGGCACTCTCCGGTTAAGGAACCTTTCTAGAAACGACTTCAGCGTCCGCATAACGGGCATGCCGTGCGACATCATCCCTAAGGCGTTAGGCGCAACCTCATTCGGGCACGACTCGTTCTGAATGGTGGAGCCCAAATCCGACCAGGTCCGACTTGATCTGCATTTGACCTAGCATGGCCAGCAGTGGATCGACATGCCAAAGAAACCCGTCTACACCCCGCGCGAGAACATGTTCGTGTCAGAAATAGTGGGCGTGGTGGCCGACCGTGACAGGGACATGATCGAGTTCAGGATAATATACAGCCGCCACGCACAAGGCTTCTCCATGCTATTCCCCAAGGAATCCCCCTTCTACCCGTTTGCCAAGGTGACAATGGGCAAGACTACCGACGACTCGAATGTGCCTCCAACCAATGTCATGTGCAGCCACGTCCCGCTCGACGGAGCCGAGATCCCCATCAAAAACCAGCCTGTGAGGAACCCTCTCGACTTCATCCACCCCGCCGACATACCCCCATTCAAACCTTTCAAACTCGCCAGGCTCATCCCCACGGTCCCAGGGCTTCCCTCTACATAAAGCAAGAGTGGAAAAGGAAGGTGCCCGATTCAGGGTACTGCGTCCGGGTGGCGGCCAGACGGGTGATCTCGACCGAGGAGTGAACGGGCGTGTGGTCTAGGACTCAGTCACATACCTTCAACGACATCGTTGGCGACTTACACTTCCTCGCGCCGTACCAAACGAGCAACGACCTCATCGCGGCCCTGTACACCTTGATGAACCACGTACGCCATCTCCGACGACCCGGACAACAGCCAGCACGAGTGCAAGGCTGCAAGGCCCAAGACCTCCTCATCGTCGCCTATGACAAGTCGACGTGCATGCAAGTACTTCTTCGAGCGCGGCCCGAAGGCTGCGAGTGTGAGGTTCTCCATGAGGCCGGCGATGGCTGCGGTCTTCGAAATAGCTGACGAGGGGGCCGGGAGACGAAGAGCGACTCGCCCCAACCACCGTCCCTCAACCACCTCCTCCTCATCTCCCTATGTCACCATCTCATTCGCCAACTCGCCCTTCTTTGAGCTGAAGGAATCCACAATCACCGACAAGGACTGGGCCGCCTCGGCCATGCCGTCATCCACAAGCCGTGGAAGAAGTTTGGATCGGAGGATGGCCCCAACCTCCCCGTCGCCGTCCGTTCCCGCTACCTGTGACACCCTCCCTTGGCACAGAGAACATGTACATCAAGTGCAACCTGATCTGGCTTTGCGCCATCCACGATGGGCAGCGTGACGCGGTCCTGGCGATCGTCCCAGTCAACTGGTCGGAGGATGCTTCGTCTGTGCACCAATTCGTGTCGCAGCAGCCGATCCTGGTCAACAAGGAGATCATCCACGCCATCGACATCAAGGTGCACAACTCACCGTATTAAATTCATGAGCAACGACAACACCCCCGTCATTTTCAACCTGCGCTTGACAAAGAGGAAGGATGGCTAAAGGGAGGAAAAAAAAGTCGAGAGGAGGAAGCGATCGGGACGTGAGCGGCGGCATCGTCAAGTCAGAGGAGAGGAAGTGGGTGACACTCACACTCGGTGACAGGGTGATCAAGGCGCCGCCTTTCGGACCGGTGAAGACCAAGCAGTGGTCCGGGCATGTCAAACCAGTGAAGAAGGCGGTGAGCATATAATGCCTACACTACCAAGACGATCCCGCAGTACAAATCGAGGGCGCACAAGAACAAGATCGACAATGCTGCTTTGAAAGGAGAAAAGTATTGGACCGTCTTCGCCAGAGAGTATGTCGCCCCAATCAACACCAGCCAGTACCGAGAGCGAGACAAGATACACCCACTCAGCCAATACAACAAACCGACATTGAAGAGTGCGAGGACGGCGTCGACAGTGGGATGACGATCAAAATTTGACTGCAGGCCACGGACGTCTCCACTTCCAACGCCGCAGCCCTCCCCCAACACGACGATCACTACTTCCTCCTTGCCTGCGGAGGGGTCCCTGTTGCTCAGCCAAACGTCCGCCGCCCGCCAAAGGCTTCTCGACTACGTCACGAACAAGAAGCACGCCGCTTTCGCCGACATCTTTAGGTGGCATCTTCAGGTGACATCTTCAGACTGGTCGAATTGCTCGTCATTGCCTTTGCTTCGCATCGCCCTGGACAAGGAGCGCCAGTACTTTACCAACATCCTCATCTTTGTCGTCGGCATAATCGTCGAAAGTCCTCTTGCCTCGAGGAAGGACCACACAACCGACGACGCAAAGACTCGGCCCGGAAGCGAATAGGGGCACAATGGGCTGAAAGGAAAGCCGAAGCCGAAGCCCACTGGTCCCCGTGACTCTCCGGGCCCTGTCGACGGATGAAGTCACCTGTCTGTGCAAGCAAGCTGTGTTTTACTTTTTTAACAATAAAAACCATCAAAACGAAAATTGTACAATGTCATCTTTATTATATATACAACTTCACCATAAACAAGTCCTTTCTGGCACCAGCATGTTGACCCATTTGCGACAGTCCATATCGAAAGTGAGCCATTCAGCCAATTGTGAGCGCTTGGAGGGGTCACGGGCAAGTTCATTGAGTTTGCTGAAGATGGCCTCGAATTCACGGAGACGGGAGGGATTGCCGATTTTGAAGGCGTCGAGGAGGTCGAACCACTGGATGATGAGGGAGGGGTCGACACCGTTATACCAAAAGAACGACGCAATCAAGCATCGCTGGTGGTGTCGAAGGTCGACGGAGAAGAAGGCGTCATAAATTTTTTCAGACCAGTTCTGCATGGGAAGGAGGTCGTCGATGATCTCGTGCAAGTCCGCCTGCCGCCGGGTGAGGCGTATCGATCGGCGCCCTCGACGATGGATGAGGCAGAGGAGGGACAGCTGCGGGGCGTGAAGAGGACGGCGATGGATTGGCGGCGACGACCATCTTGAGGGCAGCCTTCTCGGCGTCGAAGACTTCGGCTTCTTGGTGAGAGGGGAGTTCGTGGTTGACGTCCAGGTTGGCCATCTCGGCGTCTGAGATGTATGACGCGTAAAAAGCCATCACGGAGAAAAAGAAAGAGAGAGTGAGAGAGAGAGAGAAAGAGAAAGAGAGTAACAGAGTCAAATCATATGTGGGAGATATAAATTATATAGGCAAAAATTACACCAAATACTTCGACTTCAGTGATGTATACACATGTTAGACATCTTCAATGTGAAGTGTAGGCACCCGTAGTCTCTTCTTCTCGTCCGTTTCTACCACTTGTAGATCGAGGATGTAGCCGATAGGGCCATCCTCGGCATCGATCCTGTCCATCAGGTGATGGAGAGCGCGATCGGGGTCGCCGTCGAGAAGGGTATTGGGCGGGCACTCGGGTATAAAGTGGACGATCAAGTGGAAGGTGGGCGTCCCCATCACCGAGACTTCAACCATCACTCTGGTGTTCCGCCCGAATTTATTCACTGTCGTACTCATCGATAACGCCCCCGTGAGCGAGTGGACGGCCTTCTCCGTCGTCAGCCAGATGAGATGGAACATATCGCGCAATTCCCGGCATAACATGATGATGATGTTGGTGGACAAGTTGCTCTCTTCGCCCACACGGTAGAAGGCATGAACGCCGCACCCCAAAGCCTCCCACAACCGGCGCGTTACAACGAAGCGTTCGGGCTGCCACCTGAATTTGGTGTACAAGTTGAGCAACATTTTTGTCGTGGTGGAAGGTGTGCTGAGGGAGAGACAGTCGAGGAGACAAGAAGGTAGACAGTGCTGGAGGAGCAGTTTTATATACACGTATAGGTCACCTCGGTGAGGAAGATGTCGAGAAGATGTTCGTGTGTCGAAGTTGGAATTCACCCCTAGTAAAAAGAATTAGAAGTAATGGTCAGTCAGTAGTCAGTGTGTCGACTTCGCCCCCCTCCTTCCCCATCCTTCCCCCTCCCCTTCCCTCTTTCTCCCCTTTTGGACAGCAAAGCGAGGGCGAGGATGTGTAGCTCTCGTCGAAGTGTGTGGAGGATAACCTAACCATAACCCTAACCCTAAACCCTAACCACCTTCATATGGAGGATGTGCGTAGCTTCGTCATGAGTTCGGAGGATGTGTAGTGGTCAGTCAGTCCGTGGTCAGTCAGCCCCCTCCTTCATGCATTATTCACATATGTCACGAATAAATATGCCCATCTCAAAGTTGTGTCGTGTGTTAAAATTCGCCCAAAATGCTTTCGAGTTAGAAGCAGTGGTCAGTTGCGGTCACTCCCCGCAGACTTTCACTATCCTTCCTTCCATTCTTTTTTCTCTAACCCTAATCTAACTCGAAAATCGAAACCCTCTTCCCCCCTCGCGGACAGCAAAACGTGTGACGTCACAGACAGCAAAGCCAGACAGCGAATTTTGGGTAAAAAACGCACCCGTTGACCCTATCGCTGTCCAATGCTATCCAATGGGGCCAGACAGCAAAGTGGAGGGCCAAGTTTATCAGACAGCAAAGCGTGTATAAGGGCTATGCGCACGAGGGTACATAATGGTGGTATGTATAAACAATAGCCCGTTATATATATATATATATATATATATATATATATATATATATATATATCATTTATTTTATGCCATTTTTGACATAATGCAATACAGATGTAAAGCGAAGTGTGAAAGACAAATTATTACTCAATACACACAAAAGATAGCATAAACTGAAGTTCATCTCTATCCAGAGGGGTTTCAATAAGGCCATCTCTACTATCCAGAAGTTCTCTTATGAAAGCACAGCGCTCGATGTAGGCCTCATCAACCATAGAGCTTTTGTGACAGAGGCGGGGATGCAAAGAGATCAGAGGATGAGATGGTCAAACGTGATCTCATAAGAGTTACATTTGAATTCACAAATGAAGTGCTGGAAAAACAGAGCCTTGTACAAAGGCGAACCATGGAATTCGAATTGTGCATACATTTGAAAACAAATTTTGAGAAGCGCATTACCAGCTGTATCTGCAGATCAGGCGTCCGCATTAACAACGGATGAGCGCCGAGTGAGTTCTTGGCGGTAGCACACATTTCCACCAACATACACATAATTGCTCAATATCAGAAAGTTTCCACAATGTACATCCATAGAATGATGAAGAAAAAGAAAGGAACAAAGAGCGCAGGCATTCAAAATTACAATATTTAAAATTACACAATAAGCTGTTCAGTCTGCCATACATGTCTGACATAGCTTTCTGCACATTCAAGGAGTGTGAGTCTCTGCCCATATAGTGGCCTAAGTGCATAGCCCTTTGAGACTTTGGAATTGGCTGACCATTTAAGGTCAGTCTGGGTGCGATCACCCTTAACCTGGAGTTCACAACCATGCTGACACTCTTTGAACCATTAAAAACAACATCGTATTCCGTCGCAAAGCGCTCACATTCATTCAGCATGCGCTGCATTGCAGACCGAGTGGGTGCAATCAGAGATAAATCATCAGCATAGCTAAGTGCTCCAACATAAGAGCCGTCAACATAACATCCATCACCTAGTTTTGACAATCGACCTAGGAGAGCATCCATGTACGTACAAAATAACACCGGAGAAAGCACTTCTCCCTGTTTTACACCATCACTGCAGTGAAATGAGGATAATACAGCATTGCACCACCGCACACAAAGGGTCTGGGTAATGTACGCGGTGATGAGGAATTTGGCATTCATCGCACAAAAATTGTTATGCAATAATAGCTTGAACAATTTGATAAAATTCACTCTGTCAAACGCCCGAGAGGCGTCTAACAGTGATATATATACAGGTGCATTAAGCTGTGAATAATAATTTACAACTTCTTCCAGAATGAAAGTACACATCGAGGTAGAACGGTTTTTATAAAAACCAAACTGTAACTCAGAAGATTAAAGTTATGAATTGCCAATGGATAATTCATAACAGTCTATTGCGTTATGCGTCTGTCATTACAGGTCAGTTTCCAGTGTTAAATGCCTATCTCTATCGCTCCTTTATATACTACTGAAGCCGTCAATTTAACATGTAAAGCATGAATCTACATGTATAGTTGGAAGGCCTTCTGTTGATGGTATCAGTTTGTTATCGGTGTGAACTTTGCATCTTTGGTGTGAACGGACTGTTTGCAACAATAGGGGCCATTTGGTATTTGTCAGCCATCAGCGATGGATGTATGTTTGTATATTTTCTACCCCAAAAGTGTAATACATCGCCATAGTTTATAGAGTCATACTAGACTTAAACATCATGTAAGTTATCATTAAAGCAATGTGACCTTTACACGTAGCATCGGTGACACCATTTGTCTGTGAGGGGAGTGTGCGGTACAGCAGAATCATTTTCAGTGGACACTTGGTCTTGATTTGGATTCTTACTGTTTCAAATGTTCTGTAAGTGTCAATGTTCAGCTTCTCGATAGTAAGATAACAAAATTAGCTCCTCATCCATTTCTTCCTTTGGCAGTTGGTCGAGGTACACCGACGAAATGGTATTCTGGCGGACACAGATCACCAATCAGCATTAAATCGCCATCCTTCAGCCATGTTTCAGTGAGTGCCATGATTGAAATGGATTGTTCGATGGTAATACATGTATCATGGATCGCTTCCAGCTAAATTACAACTGATTTTGAATTTAAAAGTTCCATGGTGACGTATTTACCCACTACACCTGCAGCGGATTGTAAGTTGGCACAGTCTTCATGGCCTGCTTTCTATTGACGGTTGCAATTTCAGAAGTTGCCAGAACTGGCCTCATCACGGAAGAGGTTGCGTGCACCTCAGGGCAGTGCTCCTGGAAAGAGCTGACTGAGCAGGAAGAAGGTTGTACCCAAGAAGGTGAAGCACATAAACTTCAGCAGACCCAAGAAGAGCCATATCCGAACTCGAATGAAGCAAGAGAACATGTCGGAAGTGAGTTTTATGATAATTACGAGTTCTAATTGTCATATACCGAGTTCATTCTTCTTCTCATCAGACATCAGTAGCACAGACATCGCTGCCCTTCAGACCGTTGCCCTAACAACAGCCTTCTTCAGCAGCATCTCCATCGATCAAGATTCGGACACCGACACGGCATCGGAGGGGGAGAGTGATGTCCCGTCCTCACTCTCTACAGTCTATGACCCGTCCGCCAAAGACCTCTCTCCAGAAGATCTGTCTGCTCGTTGTGGTTTTGTAAGCCGCCATCTCCGCCTCACATCGGATCAAGTGTCAGCACTTGAGGAGGTGACCAGAACGCAGGCCGAGAGCAGAACATGCACTTCGTAGTTTCGAGGCTGGTTTTTTGTAGGTGTCCGAGTGATGGTTGCACGTTGCCAGCGTGATTGGTTCGGATCTAATTGCACGTAGACAGGCTCATGCTGACTCAGCTCTCTGTACTGCCTGGCTCTCTTGTTGTAGGTTTCGGTGATGTCCCTCTTTTCTCTCTCCATCTTTTTGCGTGCTTGCTTCTGCTGTTGGCTCATTTTGTTCGTGGAAGGGAGCGTTGTCTGGAAGCTGCGCTGGTTCAGCAGTTCGGCTGGTGATGCCATATCAGACTTCAATGGGGTGGCTCTGTACATCAGAATGGCAACGTGAGGGTCACTGCCTGTCCGTTTGCATCTCTCGAGCGTCTGTTTTACAACCTTGACCATGGCTTTGATGAATCCATTGGACTGGGGGAATCTTGGACTGGAATGTTTGATTCTGATATCATACGACTGGGCGAAGCTGAAGTACTGTTCGCTGGTGAATTGGGTCTCTTGGTCAGATACGATCTCTTCTGAGATGCCGTACTCTGAGAATACCGTCTTGAGGATGCTGACCAGGTGATCGGCAGTCAGGTTTGTCACAGATCTGAGGATGGGAAATCGTGAATAATAATCGGCAATGAACAGGTACTTTTGTTGATTCCAGTCAAAGCAGTCAATCCCCAGTCTCTTCCATGGACCGGCCGGGACATCGTGGGTTTGCAGATATTCATTGGGTTGACTTTGTCTTGTACTCTGGCAAGTATCACAACGTGTTATTTGATGTCGTCAGAGTACTGGGGCCAATAGATTGTCGTTCTCGCCAGAAGAAAAGACTCTTTTTCTTCTCCCATGTGTGCTGCATGTAGTTTTTCTTTTCCAGGAATTGCTTTCTGGTCTTGGCTGGAATTATCATCTGAATTCCTCTAAATAGGATTCCGTCCTCAAAGGTGTCTCATCTCTGCTGAGCCAAATATGGTTGGGCCAGGTGGTCGCACTCAGTCCTTGTGGTAGGCCATCCACGAAGGACATACTGTGCTACTTGCTGTAGTGCCGGGTCTAGCTGAGTTTCTCTTTGTACAGTATCGAGGCAGGAAACATTCGTAGGAATGGCATCTGTAAGTAGGTGGAGTGGAGTGAGATGATCTGGTCGTACGTCAGTGTTATCTGGAGGTAGAGGTGATACACGGCTTAAAGCATCGGCAACTCTGTTGTTTGCTCCCTTGATGTACTTGATTTTCACATCATATTTGTGTGCTCTGAGTAATAGACGTTGTAGTCTTGGAGATGTGTCACACACTTGTTTGTTTAATATGTTGACTAATGGCTGATGATCAGTGTGTAGCTCTATTGCCCCCCCCAGAAGCATATTATGAAGCCTTTCTAGTCCAAATACTGTGGCGTGAAGTTCTCGTCCGATATTGGACTATCGCTCTTTTGCTGGTAATAAACTTCTCGATGCATATATGACTGCATGGTCGCCCCTCTTGGAGTAAAACTGCCCTAAGTCCTTTGAGGCTTGCATCAGTTTGGATGACATGGTCCTTGTTCTTGTCGAAGAATGCGAGGGTTGACGTTGTTGAGTGTTCATCTTTTACTGCGTCAAAGGCTGTCTGGTGTTCTGCTTCCCATCTGAACACTGCGTTCTGCTTTCAGAGTTCTCTGAGAGGGTAACACAGCTGTGTGATTCCTTTTGAGTAGCGTTTCATGTAATTCCCCATTCCTAAAAATGACTGCAGAGATTGCTTGTCCTTTGGGGCTTTCATATCTTTCACTGCTTTCACCGAGTCTTCACTGGCCTTCATTCCTGACACTGTGATTGTCTGTCCATAGAATGAGACCTCTCGCTGTCCAAACTGCATTTTCTTTGAGTTAAACTTGATGATGCCGTT
>KB309055.1:50714-61268 GCA_000328365.1 Capitella teleta
ATATGCCATTTACCCATCATCATTGCCACAGAAGTATCACTTCTTGCCACTGTCGTTCTTCTGCCACTTTTGTGGCGAGAATTATACACATAAGGAAATGTCTGTGCCACGTAGGTGAAATTTCTCTGACAAGAAAGGAATTAAAATTATCACGTGCCACAATCATGCACTTTTCATTCTCCGGTATTTGGCGGGGAGCATGCTTTACTGGGATGGCATTCGGTTTCAATTTCAGTTGGTATTCCCCACCAGGTAAATTACCTAGACCGTCGAATACTTCCTTGAAGATCTCTGTGATGTAGTCCTTCGTGGTCGCGAGAGGATGTCTGATACTGTCAATGATGACGTGGGTGAAACTCTTCTCCTGGATGACTGGCAGCTTCACTTGGTAACGGAGGGCTTTGATATCGTGCATTGTGGGTTGGTTCTCCAGAGGGGGGGGGGGGTGTGCACATCAGGGTAGTGGATGTAACCAATCTGTTTGCGAGTGTCTCTTCCTATGATGGAATGGCCGTTGTGTCCAGTGATCTCGAACGATGCAGAGTGCTTTCTTCCATCTGCTGTGTGGATGATGAGGGAGCAGCGTCCAAGGATGCCGACTGGATTGTTGCCATATGCACGGATCCTGGCGTTGCTGACTTCAGGCTGCACACTTCCAAATATGCGCTTGTACAGGTAGTTGGGCATGATGTTACATGCGGCACCTGTGTCGATCTCCACGTCTATCTGGTGCACATGTGAGGCGTGGTGGATAGTTACCCACTGGGGCTTGATGTGTTCTTGTTTGGTGCTGTGCATGTCTGTTATGATGGTGTTGAAGTCATACATGGGGGCTTCGTTACCATCGCGGCTGATGTCATCACAGTTATCGTTGGCTTAGTCCAAGTTGTGCAGCTTCTTCTTGTGCTGTGCAAGCGGGGGCCTTCTGAGTTCAGCGAGCTTCTTTTGTAGACAAACTTTGGCATAGTGTCCCATGCGGTGGTAGAAGGAGCATTCTGTTCCATTCGCTGGACATTCACGGCGTTTACATAACCTGTTTGCCCCACACCATCTGCAGACCTTCGTTTGGGGTGCGGCTGTGGGAGGATGAGCAATAAGTGGGCTGATGCGCTTCACATGCGTTGTAGATCCACTCATGATGTCTTGCAATGCCGTTGATGCGCTGCTTGAGTTGACAGTTTTGGACATGCGTGTGTTAGCGGTTTCACGATATTCAGCTCGAAGTGCCAATTGAATGATGTGCTCAGCAGTGCATTCCTTCTCTTTAAGCATTTGACAGTCTTTGAGCACATCCCTGTGTTTAAGGCCAACAAGGAGAAAGTTGCGTAATAGGAACTGCTTAAGTTCAAGATGAGTGATTTTCTTAGATGCATTGTAATTAGGGATCATCAGTTTACTTAATTTTTCAGATTCACTGATATTGACGAATAGACATGTCACCTTGTTTGCAAAAGAAGTAATTGACGCAATCCTCAATATAATGCATGAATGGTTTTACGTGGTCCTCTAGGCACTTAATGAGCTTCATATGATCTGAGCGCTCACCGGAGAGTCCTGCTTGGTCTATGATGTCCTCGCCTTGCTCACCAGCACACACCAGGACCATAGTGCATGCATAAGCCTCCCCCTTGCTGGAGTCCCCTGCCATAAGCAGTCGAACTTCGTTCTTGATTTGTCGCTTCCATTGTTTGAATCGATGGGGGAGATCCGCATCCATGGTCCAATCCATTTCGGGCCGAAAAGGTCTGTGGCTGTTAGCCATGCTGTATGTTGAAGTCACAGCACTTGTATGTAGTTGCGCTTGAATGTGGAGTTGACGTTGGTTCTTTCAATCTTTTAACACCATGTTAAAGTATCTATGATGAACGCAGTCTTGGAGGAAGACTCAATCTTTATTGCAGGTGCATGGGTTTATATATACAAGTGCAGAGTGAATCGAATGAAGCTTTTGTTGAATTGCTCTTAATATTGAAACAAATACGGAATGATTTATCATTTACGTTTAACAACACAAGGACACAAATTTACAAGGGCTGCACAGATTGTAACAAAATCATCTAAAAGGTCAACTTGGGAAATTGGAATAACGGATGTAAGTATTTTGAAATTTTTCCAGCGACCAATAACTCGTTCAACATGAATACGCACACGTGAAATCTGCCTCGAAGTGTCTACCTCATGGGCAGAGAGCTGGGATTTCCCTCGGGTAAAGCTGGGAATCTTCAGTGTGGCGCCTATCACGGCCAGCTCTTCTCTGATGAGGAACCCTCTGTCTGCCAGCACCTCATCACCAAATTCTAAATTGTTAAAAAAACCCAGAGTTATTAGTTATCTCTTTATCAGAGGCTCTTCGATCCCAACCTGGGGAAACAAATGTTATAGCTCCTGCAGGGGAAATGGCTACCAAATATTTGATAGTGTTTGTGATCTTATATTATCTCAAATTATAACTTGACCAGGTTTCAGCTTTTGCCTGTAGGTTATAAGTACGTTCAATAAATATTTCTGTACAATCAATGATGCAACGACAATCAATGATGCATATTAGCCCCAACGGCTTCTCTGCTTGGCCATACAATGAGGTCTTTGAGCTTTTCAATCATTACTGGCACCCAATGCCTGATAATCTTAGACACCTTGCTCTGAGGGATGTTGAACCGGTAGGCAAGATCCCGGTTAGAGCAGCCTAACCGCAACTTAATCATGATGAGAAGCAGATGATCCTCCACAGAAAGGGTTTTTACAATAACTTTAGTAGAAGTGATGATGACACCAACAAGCCACATAAAGAGAGCAACACTGCTCATGCCAGTAAAAAAAATCAGTTTCTTGTTACAGGCTGCAACCGATTTAAAGGAGAACGACTCTTGTTATTCTCTGAGCTGTTGATTCTCTAGCTTCAGTTGGGTGACTTCATCCCGAAGATTCAGCCAGTCTGCATGAAGGCGAATGTACAGTGTGTTTAAATTATCAAACTGGTCTTTCGGGGCTGTTGAAACTTCTAGATCTGAAAACATTAATTAGGTTGATTGCATAAATTATCATCATTGTCTCTTCATGGATGAGTTACCTTTTTCTTTGGAGTGCACAGCCGGTCTTTCATTTGGAAAGTTACTCGAGTTACTATTGTGGAGAGCTTTCCTCTTGACTGATTTTGATTTCTTCTTTCTCGGCTGTGGAATATCAATAATAATTAGAGCATTATGCCTTGAGTAATTAGACCACTTTCTAATTCATATTTTCAGTCAGATAAATGTAAAAAATATTGTGGCTTACCAATTGGTTTTCTTTATCCTCTACAAAAACTGAAGGAGTGAAGTCTGGGTGAGTGTAGTCCATAGACTGCCTCCCTGAAATAATAGTAATAATTAAGAATACTTGTACGTAGTATAATAATTCGTACTGAAACTTGAATACTAGTACATAAATATATTAATTATATTCCTTGCATGCAAAGTGCTCATCACCGGGAACTGTATGTTCTACAAAGAAATAAGTGTGTTGTTAGGTTATAAATAATAAATTTTCAACATGGAAGTGCGTTATGAACACGCCTATTTTGTGAACTCAAAACAAGTCATCTGAATAGTAAAGCTGCAGAAGATGGACAACTGAAAAGGAAACAAAAGAAGAGATGAACAATGAGTACCAAGCTATAATCGTGCACAACAAAATCGTTTCATTGCTTTCTTTGCTAAATTTCAACAAATACTAGCGATAATCATAACGCATCTCAAACGATGATCACTAACTGTTGGAAATATTTGGCTCTCATTGCCATGCAGAGCGTCTGTAACCGCTTTCAATGTTAATAAGTAACCAATTACAATGTTAATAAGTAAAATTATTAGATAAATAATGTGTATTATTGTTGTGGCTAATTTATTTTTAGCTAGGCAGTGGATGTCGATGAGAAGTCGAACATAATTCCGTTTCTAATCTTTTATTGAAAACTGATTCTGTCACATGGCGCCAGAACAGCGACGAACGAATACAATCACATACAATCATAATGAGCTCAGGAAACGTTATGAGATTGGCTTCCCGCCAGAACATCTCAACAATTACATTATGTGTCAATTTCAATACCTGATATGAAGTGGGCACCGCAAATGACGGCATTTTTCTGGCGTTCCTCTGGCCATTCCGTTCGGTCAATTGCTGACAGCCACAGAGATCGACGATTGCGATGAAACGCGTGCTTTCCTTTCGGGAGATTGTATAATTTTATCTCTTTACCCAAATTCCATGTATTCTTGCATCCTATGACACAACACACCGGCATATATACCAAATCAGTACGTAGCAACAATAAATATATGAATTAAAAGCACACAAATACGAAACTTTTAGAAAAGCAGACGATACGAGCAGACGACGCTTCGCTGAATACCGGGTGTAAACAAAATAAATGTCCGTGTGCACGTGCTCTTTTTTTTTCTTTTTTTTCGATGCGCGCGCAGACAGCACCTAGTGACGTAGGCTGGGAGACCATCTATACACAGTACGAAATCCCAATTTGCAATGAGGTTGCTTCAAGATCAAGGTAATTGTTGTAATTAAAGCGTTTAATATTGCTTTACTGATATTTGTTATGAATTTTATATTTTTGATTCTCATTGGTTATTACGCTGACATCTTGCAACAGACATTAAATGATTATGAAAGTTGTAGGGTTGATATTCAGAGAGAATAGAGGAAATAATCCAGTGGCATGGGTTAATACCGCTGGCATAAATTTTCTTAAAATTGTACATTAATAACTTCTTTCAAAACTTTCCTTGGTCACATCTATGCTTGATTTTTCGTTTTTAGTTGTTGATTTTTTTCAACTGCTCCGATCACTCAATGCGACATCATTATAAATATTATCAATCAATTTAATTTTTTTCCTGGGTCAAAATGCTTTTCGAGTTTCTTGAATGACATCCACAAAGTTGACAGTACCCATTAAACCTGTGTGTTTTTCGTCAATATAAACAACTAAAGAATTTCTTATCTTTTTTTTTCTCGCCGCTGTTTATTTTGTGAAATTCATACAAAATCATGAAATATTAAGTACTATGATAAACAATAACTTATTACTTATCATTTCCCGACAATGAATACATTCGTTGTGCTAGCACAAATAACCCCAACAGTGTAGATTTGTAAAGTGCGATTGATGCAGAACGATTTGATCTTTATAGAGGACCACCAACTGAAAAGGACAGAATTAGAACAAAAGAATAACAAACCACTCGAACTCACGATATTCGCAGATGTAACCATCAAGCTCCGTTGCCGCTGCCGCTGCAAACAGCTGATTATCAAGGACATAGGCGAAATTCACCGAGCCTGAAAGAGTGAAAATATGTTAAACATAAGGGAATGCATTTCGTGTAGGTACAGACCTGGATTCGACGGCTTTGGAGCCTGAGTGTTGTCCTGCCAAACCCAGATTCCATCGTGAACAACGTCCGTTGCACTCACCCACAAGGAATGGGTAGGATTCTTCAAATGTTCAAATTAATTTTCGCTGCTAAGCATTATGAAATGGAAACACTCACGGAAAAAAGCGAAGCATAATTGGAGGACGGCAAACGGAGCGACGCTAGGACTGAGTTTGGTTGTTGAGCAGAGCAACCCACCATTGCGGACTGCCGACTAACTCCGGCGGAAAGATAGGTTTTGTAACAGTAATCTCCGATCCTTGTCCATCCATCGAGACACGCAACTGTTGTACCACATTGCCCTTGAACAAAAGCGACATAAACAGAATGGGAAGCACAATATTATGAAGTGTCCTTAATGTGTGTGCAATAATATGGGCATCGTGATGGGAAGGTGTGTCCTCAATGTGTGTGCAATAATATGGGCATCGTGACGGGGAGGTGTGCATCGGGTGGATTTCATTCCGAGATGATCGTAATTCCCAATCAAGGGCCCGCATTGCATAGATATGGAGATTAGCTGGTATATAAGCAAGATCAGGCATCGCTCGTGAAAAGTAATCTTTACGTGCCCTGTAATTCGCTCACTCGATCTTCCAAGATTCCGATTTCGGTGCACCAATAACGGTCAAATTTTGAACAAACTAATAATCTTTAAGCACATTTTGGCTCAATTTTAGGTTGGGTTTTTTAATTTTTACTCGCATTATAGTATGAATTTTATGTCGGATAAACGTTTATTTTATATTTTGTGCAAAACTGCGAGTGGCAAGGGGATACGGTATGACCATTTTTGCACAGTGGGGATCTATGCCCTTTGTGTTCTGTGAAGCATTTCAATGTTGATCAAAGCGTTTGTGAAGTGCAAACGTTGAAACGGAGTCAAATAATGATAAGATTCTGCTCTCTGTAATGAGACTGTGCGAGGTTCGCAGGTCTGATAGGGAAGGGGGTTGCTATGGTTACCTGCCATACGGTCATAATTTATACACTTTTTTGAGATAAATATAGAAATCATCTTTGAGTATATTTATATGAGAACAATGGTTAATCACATAGAGGAAAGTCGATCACAAAAAAGGTAGTAGATGACATTTGTGATGTAAGGAAGGTATGCAATATGATGCCAATTAACCATAAGCCACCCTAACGCTACAATGGAACTAATACTTGGTGTTACAAATACTGTTATTGTTGTTCATTGCGGTTTCAACCTTTGGTATATTAGATTATTATATTATCGTATTTTTCTTTACTCAATTATTCCTTACGATGTCCTTGAATACAGATACTAGTGCTATAATTATGCCTTTTTGCACATTTAATTGCACATCAATTAATGTGTTACATCATTTAATGTTCGTTATAACTAGCGTAATCAGCTAACCAACTGTAATCATGGTTTATCGTAACCAAATTTGAAAATTGATGGGACCTTTGACCTAAATATTTCTATGGAAGATGCAGAATCGCATGTCTTATCAATGTTTGCTAAAATACCCTTTTTGGACTTGTGTGCAAACTTACTGCAAACTTTCTTTCTCCAAGAAGTGTATTGCAAAACTGGCGCCAGTTGGAAAGCGTTCAAATATCTGTTCGTAAGGTCATACGGAGCTATATAGCATTTGCCATTAGCGTAATAGCCCTGCTTGTAGTCACTGGAATCCGACAACGCGTTCTTGCATTCTTCTTTAGTATAAGCACCATTTGTGGCGATTATACTGTATAAGGCAAGATCATAGAATCCCATAAAAAAATCATCGAACTGTTTTGGAGTTTCATCATCACAGGACGCTGTAACATTTGAGGTGAGAACCACATGCCATTTGAATATTCATTACCTCCAATCTCCTTCTTAAAGTGCATGTGTGTTTTATCAGTAACCTCTGCGGCAACAAGCGAATCTGCAATGCCGAGAGAACTGCATGTATCGCCTTGAAGTTGCATCGTGGTAGTAGCACAGGCCGAGAGGTCCACACTGCAACAAAATTCCAAGCATCCTTCGAAGTTTACACCATATGGATCAGTCCCGGCTGGTGTAAATGCATCACTGTCAAGTTTATACCCGAAGTCCGCTGACAGCCAAACGGTCACTGGAGAGTACAAGCCGCCTAAAGGAAACCATGTTTATTTACGCACGTGAGACGCCATAGCGGTGATTCTCTTACCGAGATCAATAGAGCAGACGAAGCCATTTGAATAGCCGAAGTTCCATTGTTGAGTCAACCAGCTGTTGATTTTCAAGAGAGCAAAATCGTGGTGCTCGTTTGCAGCTCTGAAAACTGTAGCAGAAAAATATATATGCCGCTAAACTTCCTGATTTGAAATATTTACCATGGCTACCGCTAAGAGGACTTGCTGCCGAGCCATCCGGATAGATGAAGCTACCCTCACTCAAGAAGTCAGTCGCCCCAAACCAGAGTTTATCTGTCCATTTGAAACCTCCTTCCTGGGGTTGACGAAAGAAACAGGTTTACATGGCTGACCGAGAAGAGTCTGGGCACGTCCAACCCACCACCATCAGATTGATAATGCTGTGCATTTCTGACCAAGTTTCTAGTTTTGCGAGATTCGATTGAGGGTGCTTCAGTCGACACAGACCCTGTGCTTTGAAGTACTTGACTTTATCGGTTCTTTCCATGTAAAAACATTTGTTTCCAATTTGCTTCCAAGATCCATCCGAGGGACACTCAGTTACTGAGTGAATATGTAACATTAATACATATGCAAGAGGCGGTTCACTTCGTTACTCACACGTAGACAGTCCTCCAAGGGCATCTACTCGCATATGAATACGAAAAAAATATATATTTATTGAAATAAATGTCGACAGAACACGTACCCATCTCGCAGACGAATCCTTTGGTCGTTACATCTCTGCACGGACGCATGATCCAGCGCATGTACTGACTGACCTGGCCACAGTCGTCCCAGCCCACTGGATTGTTCGTTCCTTCTCCTACAGCGAGATCAAGATACAGTCGAAGGCAACTGGCCCCAAATACATACGCCTTGCAAAAAGATTGATGGTGTCGGCCACCAGCTGACCGTCGGCCCATTCATACTCGTTTTCAGTAGTTCTGTCGTGCAAGCCAATCCACAGTCGGTGATAAGGACGAAGAGTGTGCCATGTCGATTCCTACGATATTCAACGCGTGATATTTCATGTCAAGGACACATAATTTGTTGGAGCTAACCAAGTCAATGCTAGACAGGACTGCAATGGCCTCCACTGGCGTCGACATCATAGCCAGACGTCCGCCATCGGCTTCACACACACTTTTGGCTTGATCATATTTTTTGCCAGACACCAGAACCGTCTTGTAGCACTTTAAGCCGAGCTGTTTATACGTGGGATCCGAGCATCGCATCACTGGAAATTTATTTTTTTCGCATTGAAGTATGTGGAGCTCCGATAACAAATGCACCTTTCTTTGAAGTGGGATAATATTCACACACAAAAACTTCGAGACTAAAGTAATTAAATAGTTGACGAGAAAATTAACCGATTCACAATACCCCCGCCATGTGGAAATCAACTGAGCATGTGCCCATGCATGCCCTCAACTATTGTTACAACATACACCCTTTTTCATGCTACAAGGAAGGAAGAAAATAATGGACAATAATACACGCAGTACGTAATTTTAAATTCAGGATAGAATATGCTGAATGTCGATGACATAGCACATAATGATTAATTATATGTACATATGTACAATGTGACACATGTACATGTACGTGGATGGCACATAAGTTTCTAGGTTAAGAAAAGGATAAAGTGCGGCTGTTCAAAATACTTTAAAGTTAATTAGAGGGGAATCAGATTGTAACTTTTGAAATTTTGATATTGAGTGTGAGATAAAGACCATTTTCACCAGGAAAATAATTTTATGCGATCTTCGCAGCCATTACATAATTATAATCATGAATATTCATTAAATTAAATTAGCCAATCAGCGTGCGGCGGCATGCCCTTTGTTAGCTCGCTCACGCGCGAAGACACACGGTCATTTACTTTGTTGGCTGAAGGATATTTTCCCCACCTTTGCATACATCGACCTGTTTACGGTCATTCTTCTATATTTTCCGCCAATAAATAGCTTCTTGGCCTTTTCAATACAACTCGACAACAGGCATGACTTCTGTTTGTTTTTACGTAATGGTGAATGTATTCAACTAGCTTCGGGACGCATCACTCCGATCATCAGAATCCAGTACATATGTATATGGATAACACGAATCATAGTTTAAGGCGATGGAGAGCATAAATATGTTTGGGTCTCTTTCATCGACGTCAGCAAATAGAAGAAATGGAAGTAAGTTTGATGATTTGTAGATTCCATTAATTATCGGACTGTTAGATCCTGCTAGAATTATCTGGAACTGTCTAAAATCTCCTCGCTGAGAAAGCTAGTTGTTTTTATAATTTCTAATGGAACCTTCTTCTACTAGAACCTTCTTCTGCTGGAACCTTCTAGAAATGTTTCTATCTGGAATATATAAACGTGTGCAGCTGGTCCACAGCATTTGATTACCCTCTTCAATATTACCAATACATCTCTGATGATTTATAAATAAATCATTTCTGTTATACGGTGGAAATTTTTCTATTGAGTTCTCAGGAATACAACAGAGAATTTTGGCGCAGTCGGCAGGATCTGATCAAGCATCGACGTTCTTTCTCTTACACGGATTGATCAGCATCTGAACTCAACGATGACAGAGTTGAAGGATATACTAAAGCTTATGCTAAGGCAGCGTGAAGAGGATCAAGCGCAACGGAAACAGGATTTGGAGATGATGCAAGACCAACCAGTTAAGGAAACTCGTCGACAAGCTCCAACCAGCAGCTCCTGCAGCGACACCTACAGTGTCCACTCCGTCCTTCAGTCCGTTCGATTCTACTTCAGAACTCTGGGATGACTACTACGTGCGTTTCTGCACCTTCGAGGGAGCTCATTCTGTTCCTGCATATCGAAGAGTGCAAGTCTTCCTCACTAACCAGTCAGCTACTACGTACAAGCTGTTGGTTAATCTCGCAAAGCAGGCTGAAACTTCGAAGGACATCAACGATCTCACTATGGACGAAATCGTTCATTTCATGAAGGATCATTTCGAT
>KB309055.1:62509-73345 GCA_000328365.1 Capitella teleta
CAGTCACGACAACTTGAGGAGCATCGTCATCCATTACCCCTTCCGGAGGATCTCATGCGCAAGCTGGGAGGTGGCTACGCGATTTACCAAAATCGACTTGGCTGATGCTTACAATCAAATCAAACTTGGACCCCAAAGTCAAAAGAAGCTTGCTCTGAATACACACAGAGGCGTTCTCTTGCAAAAGAGATTACCGTTTGGCATAAAGTCTGCTCCAGGATACTTTCAACAGGTAATGGACCAGCTGACCAACGACCTACCTGGAGTTGCCGTTTATTTGGATGACATTCTTGTCAGCGGGAAGGACGCAGAAGACCATCTGGCAAACCCGCAAAGAATTCTTCAAAGGCTCGATGAAAAAGGCTTCCGCTGTCGTCTTGAAAAGTGCAGCTTTGCTCAACCGTTCGTTGAGTACTTGGGTCATTTCCTGTCCAAGGAAGGTATTGCTAAAGGACCCAAAGTTAATGCTGTGATTGCCATGCCATCGCCGACGGACGTTTCTAGCCTGAAAGCTTTCTTGGGATCTTTACAGTTCTACGCCAAGTTTCTTCCTTCTCACTTGGCATCTGCAGCCGAACCTCTACATCGGTTGACCAGGAAGAATACATCCTGGCAATGGGGAGAAGAGCAGCAGAAGTCATTTCAGCAACTCAAGGATTGGCTCTCTTCGGACAATGTACTTTGCCACTTTGATCCTGCTCTTCCACTTGGATTGGCTTGTGATGCTTCAAGCGTCGGAATTGGTGCAGTACTCTTTCACCGCTACCCTGATGGAAGCGAGCGACCAATTTCCAACGTATCCAAGACGCTGACTACTTCCCAGCGCAACTACAGCCAGATCCAGAAAGATGCTCTTTCAATAGTCTTCGGACTAAAAAAATTCTACCAATACCTTTACGGACGTAGGTTTTGCTTGGTAACGGATCACCGACCCTTGGAGACAATGTTCGGTCCCAACAAACCTACCCCTGCTCTTGCAGCCAATCGTCTTGCTCGATGGGCATTACTCCTTAGTCAATTTGACTACATTGTTGAATACAGGAGGACCACTGATCACGGAAATGCTGATGCACTTAGCCGCCTTCCAATTCCAAGGGCTGACGTTCATTTCGACAGGGATGAAGATGAAGAGGACCAGCAAATGGTTTGCAGCATCAACGATATAGATGAGAAAATATCTCCAGCAAATCATGGTTCCCTCGCCCGCGAATCAGCTAAGGACTTGACTATTTCCAAAGTCATGCGATTTACACGTGAAGGCTGGCCTCCAAGCAAGAGCAAAGAAGAATTCGAAATGCAGCGTTTCAGGAAGGTAGCAGATTCACTTTCATGCATCAACGGTTGCCTAGTGCATGGCTCCCGAGTGGTGATTCCTGCTAGTCTTCGTGCCATCGTTCTGGATCTACTACACCTAGGACATTTCGGCATGCAACGCATGAAGCAGTTGGCGAGAACTTCCGTCTACTGGCCGAACATCGACGACGACATTCAAGGAACATGCCGACGCTGCACTTCATGCGCTGAACATCAGAACAAGCCGTCAAAACCAGCCAATCACCCATGGATGCTTCATGAAAAGCCATGGAGCCGATTGCATGTTGACCACGCCATCAATTTCCTTGGCAGTAACTGGCTCGTTCTCATCGATGCATATTCAAAGTATACATGCATCCACCCGACACAGTCAATCACATCAAAGGCTACTATTGACCTGCTGGAGTCGGACTTTGCACACTTCGGATACCCTCACACTTTAGTGACGGACAATGCTACTTGTTTCATGTCAGCAGAATTTCAGGAATGGTGCCGAGAAAAGGGAATTACACATCTTACAGGTGCTCCCTACCATCCTGAATCGAATGGGGCAGCGGAAAGACTGGTGCAGACTTTCAAACAATCCATGAAGAAGTCAACGCACCCACCTAAGCAAGCACTGAATGAATTCCTCATGCAGTACCGCCGCACACCAAACAGCACTGGATATTCACCCAGTGAGCTGCTGAATTCAAGGCAGATTCGAACAAAAATCGACACTTTGTTGCCGATTCCTGCTTACATTGCTCAGGGTAAGCAGGCAAAAGAAGCTACACGGTCTCAAACCCAAGAAGTGGCCTACGTCGTCACCAATTACAAAGTAGGCGACACAGTTTATGCACTCTACTTTGGACCACGACGAGACAAGGATCCACGCTGGGTACCTGCAGTCGTCACCAAACGCAAGGGGACCCGAACGGTGAACGTGAGAGTCTGGCCTCGGGGTCCTACTTGGCGCCGACATGTGGATCAACTGCAACCACGATATCCATCCCCTGAGGACCTGGAACCGGGTGATGATGTCGCGCCAGCAGATAAGGATGACATCGGAGCAGAACTTTCAGCAACAGATTCTTTCAAAGCAGCAGCTTCTACTTCCATTCCTTCAACACCTTCACCTGAATTGCGACGTTCCGCACGCACTACAAAAGGAATACCACCACTTCGTTACTCGCCTTAGAGACTCTGCTTCAAGGCTTGGTGGGGAGGTGTTAGATCCTGCTAGAATTATCTGGAACTGTCTAAAATCTCCTCGCTGAGAAAGCTAGTTGTTTTTATAATTTCTAATGGAACCTTCTTCTACTAGAACCTTCTTCTGCTGGAACCTTCTAGAAATGTTTCTATCTGGAATATATAAACGTGTGCAGCTGGTCCACAGCATTTGATTACCCTCTTCAATATTACCAATACATCTCTGATGATTTATAAATAAATCATTTCTGTTATACGGTGGAAAATTTTCTATTGAGTTCTCAGGAATACAACAGAGAATTTTTCTCAGGAATACAACACGGACTAAAGAAAGAAAGGCAAGTACTAAACTGTGAGTGATGGGGTTTTACGGCTCCACCCAACCCATTCGGGTGAATAGAGTTTGATAGTTACTGCAGCCAAGGGAAAAGGTCGAGGTATGATCCGAGGATGAGGATATCTAGTAGAGCGCGACTACTGAAAAGTTGACCGCGGCGTACCAAAAACCTTCATTAATCATAATAATACTTAGAAGTTAGAACTCTTTAATTATAATTCGTTTTTGAAAATTGCGTTATGATTCATGGGAACCAAATAATATTATAGTTCTATATCGTTACAAAACAGGCACCATTCATAAAACATTATGACTGACTGGCGTGCTTTTCTCATTTGGAGAGTTAAACAGAAAAATTAAATAACCTTTCCCTGTCGATCAGTAAAACAAAAACTAAAAACATGGCCGAGGTCAACTTAGTGGGTTTTTTTTTTTTTCCTGCTTTCGAATGCACTTGGGTAGCAGCTCTCTAAATGATTTGGTGGTCTTATCTCTAGTTCACCTTTTTGGTTGCACACTGGTAATTTCAGTCTTTCAGTTCATTTCAGTGGGTACTTTTTAAAGTTCACTTCAAAGTTACACCAAATACGTTTGAGGTTGACGAAAGGAAATTATGACAAGGCATTTTCGTCACACCCTTGAGAATTCCCACCCTCTTCCTTGAGATAAAAAAAGCCCTATTTTTTATACGTCAATCCATACTAGAGATAATTGCAAGTGCCGATCTAAATTGAATAAAAAGTATATAAGTGGCAACTTGTTTTTTAAGACCCGAGATCGAGCTGGCTGAACGAACATTAAAAAGAGGTTGATTTTATAGACGCCCTCTTGTGTTAAAAAAACGAATGTGTTTTTATAGGTGGCCTGAATGAAGATATAATCATTTGAATGGCAATACGAGGCGTAAGAGCAGATGGTGAACGATCAGCTATTTCCACGTTATACTCCTATTTTTGTATTCTTTGTTGATCTACCGGTTCGCAAAATAGCAGGACGCTTGAAATTTGTAATGCACATATATTTAATGGAAATAATGCAACATGTACAATTAAAAGTTCGAAAGGGATCACAAAATTGTTCGTATATTCTCAGATTTCTGTGACCTCTCTTGATTGAGACCTGATGAGGGTGGCACGTGGTTGAAGCGTTACTTTGGCTAAAAACAAAAGTCTGCTTAACGCGCATTTGGTTTATAACTCCGAGGCACTTAAAATCACACACGTTGCACCTATTTATGCGGCGCATTCATCCATTCGTTAATAAGCAATCGTCATAAAGTACCCTGATGGCAACACAACTGAATGTTGAAAGACAGCTCTATCCAATATACATGTCTATATATAGATATAATATACATGTCTATATATAGATATAAGAGAGCCACGTACACCTATCAGTCATTAAGTCGACCTTTTTCCGAATGAAAGCAGAGCGCGAATTCAATGCTTCAGCAGATCTTTTGAATAGATACGGTTTGAATCAGATGAATCTTTAATCATAATAATAATCCGGTAAAATAAACAGAAAAAAATTGTGATGTTTCTACCCCACTCATTGTGTGGTTTATGGGTGCGATGCCATCGTGATGCCTCAAGTCCCAGATTGTTGTCTACAATAAAATTGAGTGTCTGATAATAAGTAGCTTCAATGGGATGAATTGGCTTTAATTATAAATTTTCAATTGTTTTTTCAGATGTAAAAATCGACAATCAGTCCTTTTATTCGACGCTTTGCACACTAATTTTGTCAACACTACTTGGTTATCTCTTGTTATATCGGTTTTCATGCCCAAATTCTCAATCGTCGCCCCAGAGCAACTGCTTCATCACATGAAAGTGATCGGCGGTAGTGGACACTGACTACGATGATCGGTATTCTCATTTGCAAAAGCAAGGCAGCTTTAACCAAGCCGAAGCATGCTACTTGGTGGACGATCAGCATGTGTACCTGCAACTAGGTGTTATAGCTCATGCGCAGTTCTTCGGTGACTAAAATTGAGAATTTGGGCATAAGAGTTGCATATTATCAAAACCTATCAGTACAATCGGTTCAACTTGGTGAAATATTTGAGAATTCAGAGAAGTTTAATACAAACTAAGAGTTTCTTTAACAACTTGAAAAGGTTCTCCTACATTTTTGCACCCCGAGCGCAGGCGTAATCGTCGAATGCGAGGGGCTTTCAATGAGATCAGAAAGAACCAAGAAAATTACCCCGCGTTCTTCATCTTGGCACTCAATTCATTTGGAAAGCAGTGCTCATATTTATTTCATAATTACGTTGCACAGCAATGTGAGCTATGCACTTGGTCTAACAAGTAAATTTCACCGAGCGGCAAGTAAAATAAGTAAGTAAAATATCTGCCGCTATATAATTAACATTAACCGATTTCAAAAAATAGTATACGATTTTTACTCACATGATTCTGTTTGTTTAGCGACGAATACGATTAAAAAGGCGACCAGCAGTCGCAGCTGAGCAGCCATCGTTCCTTGTTCTACTTCGTCGGCAGTTCTATGATCTGATTGCTTTCAAATTCCGCGTCTTTTATGGTCGCCGGCCAGGAAATGGCGACTCACAGGTCTAAGTCGGTGACGCCCTGTGGTTACCCTTAGCTCGTGCTAATGCGCAATGGACCTTGAAGAGTACTTTTGCATTGCATGGCTGACAAATCGCATAAAACGCACCGAAAAGAAGAAGAATAGTAGTAGCTGGGTGTGGCATCTTTCACACTCTTTCTTACCTGGAATATGTAACATAAATATTAATTCAATGGCTCTTTCCTGGGGGAAAGGTATGGAGATATCAGTCAAAATTGTATGATAACATGTCTTCAATATGCAATCTGAGATACTTCGAAAGAAATGTTTAAGCCTACGGCTAAAACAAGTATTATGACTTGTGTGTATTCTGCATACTAGACTTTTTGTGTAAAGTGATGTTCAAAAGCTTGGTTTCTTAATTACATGTAATATGAACTCCAGAGCAGACTTAATTTACGTGGCTTGCATCATTTTTTGCAAAATATACACGTATCATCAATCATATATCCTTAGAAAACAGGTGAAGCTTTTTTTAAACAAAAGAAAGGATTGGGTGAATATTGAGTTCATACCTGCGGCTGTGAATGAAACTTCAGATCGTGAGGAAAAGACAGTCGCATGTTTTTGCGTATCGGGATGGAATTTTTTTTCCATGGTATAGACATCAGAATGCCCTCCAATAGATGTGAGGTGAATTCCTTTCATTCGATGCATTCCATGATTTCACCTCAACTAAAAGACGGATTTATAGCGTCTGGGCTGAATGCGTTCCTCCTGGATCATATCATAGACGAATTACCATATAATAGTAATTAGTTTATGATCATATGCGACATATAGAAATATGCGGCATATATATTGCCATATACAACTCGCCCATCCTTAAATAAAAAAATCACCTTTCACCAATAATAATATTACAATAGCCTTCTAATTTTCACAGGAAAGCATCACAAAAACATCCATGGTAATCAAATGTGACCCCTCGCGCCGAAACCCGCACTAAGTCGCTGAGCATATTCCCGAGAAACAAGCCCTCAGAGGTCAGATGGGTTCAAAATATTGATTTTCGTGTTTTGATCGCGAAATGGAGAAAACGATCTTCTTTTTCGTCTCATATAAGAATCATGTTAGTCTGTGACAAATAACTTCTGATATTTTGTGTATAATTAAGCCTATATTATTGATAGTTTAATTAATTTGAATCTTTGCCAACCTTTTAATTTTTAAGTCATCATTAGCCGTTTAAATGAGGAGGCCAAAGAGAAGAAAGAGGCTGTCAGCTACAGCATAAGAGATAATGGAAGCATCTGGAAGTATAAGAAGCAAGATGACAACAAATAGATAAGAGAAACTGACTGGATAGTACCCGAGAACACGGGAAACGAGGAATGAACACCACGGTCTTAGGCAGGCAAGGACCCGGAACTCTGAATATGCTTCTTCTCAACCCCTGGTCAGTACGAAATAAGATGACAACAATCAACGACTTGATCACCGATCTCTGCATTGACGTCTTGTGCATCTCCGAGACATGGCCCACTGGAACTGACTCTGATCAAGCAACAATTGCAGCGATGTTACCAGGAATATATAGATTGCAACAGAGAGCCAGGAAGACACGTGGAGGTTGGGTTGCAGTGGTACACCGCTCCACACTTAACCTTCAGATAAATGCTGATGCCGTCGATGTCTCTTCATTTGAACACCTTGACTGAACAATAATCGCTGCATCTTCACTCGGTTGCTCGTCTTCTAACGGTCTCCCAACAGCTGTCACTGTCATATTCTGTTTAGCGTTTAGAGCTCTTTGGATTTTACGCTATATAAAATAAAAATGTGTTTATTATTTAATTATTGGCGAAACTGCCGAATGACGACGAATTGGGTTTGTCTATTTGTTTTTGTTTTTGTTTTGTTTTTGTTTTTGTTTTTGTTTTTGTTTTTTGTTTTTTTGGTGGTATAATTGAGTTTTACCCATAAAAAGGACTTTCGTATGTTTCATCGTGGCGCCAAAGTAATCTCAATAATAAAGTACGCGAAATGAACATGGCACATGAGGAAACATTCTATTATCAATTACTACCTATTACTCAACAGTTATCAAACAGTTTGTTTCTACACTTGCAATCTTTCACAAGTTTGATACTCGAGTTGTTCGTATATCCAAAGGATATAAATTCACATAAAAGCAATAAATATAGCCAAATATACGACTCATAAGCAAAACAAACAAAAACGGAAAAACATCATAAATAAACATAACAGACCACTTTAGAAGTCAATATAATGCAAAGTTAGACAGACAGACAATTTTTATTATTTTCCAAAAAAGGTAATAATACATAGAATTTGTAGCTGACCCAGACTTGGGTGTGTGCTACAACAAAGAAGAAAAACGAATACTAACTAACTTTCGGTATCGTCTGTGGTAGAAATTCGAAAAAAAAAGTGCAAGGTGCAATGTGCAGCGGTTAAGAGTAAAATTCCTACTTATTTATTTACAATTCCTAATCTAACCTGACGCTATTTACAATACCTATAGGAAAAAAAAACGCAAAACAAAAACAAAAACAAAGAAGATGATAATTGTAAAAAAAAATACATGTATAGAGAGAAGAACAAAAAAAAAGTATTTTTTTAAAACTGGCCAGGATAATGAAAATGCTTAAATATACAGGTTTGATGAAGTGAAAAAAATGAAAAGGATAAGGAAAAAAAATAAGAAAATAGAAAAATAGATTGTTAAGGCTGAAATAGCATTATTGGGTGATTGAAATAGAAAATACGTTGTCGTTTAATAATTTATCTTTCATAATCCTAGTGAATTTATTGAATGAAAATGAATTATTATTTATTTTTTGAGCGAGTCTATTCCATGTGGAAACACCTCTTACTCTTATCGATTTCCGGCTGGTTTCGGAGATTACGTGTGGCACATGAAGTAAGTTTTGTTGTCTTGTGGGAACAGAATGTACAGAGTTATTGCTTTGAAATAGTTCATCAATTACAGAAGGAAGGAGTCGAAAATAGAATTTATACATAAATTTACTAAGAGCTAAACTGTAGATAGCCTGCAGTGGCAGAATTTCAAAAGATTTAAATAAAGGTTCGGTATGGGCTAAGCGTTTGGAGAAAGATATTATTCGCAGTGCACGTTTTTGAGTTTTAAAGACCGAAAGAAAGAGTTGTTGACTACAGTGGCCCCAGACATCTATACAATAGCTCTAATATGGATAAATAAATGCATAGTACAATTGGATTAAGGTTTTACGGTCCAGATTCTTCCTCGCACAGCTCAACATTCCGATTGACCGAAATATTTTGCCTCGGATATATTTAATGTGTTCACTCAAGGAGAGTTTATCATCGATAACAATTCCTAGAAATTTCAGGGAATATACTCTATCAATCACTGTATTATTAATAGTAAGAGGTAACAAATTTGCGGACAATACTTTAGATTTTGAGAATATGATATAATTGGTTTTTGTAACATTCAGGGATAGACGATTGCATTGAATCCATTTGCTTAAGTTATTCATTTCTATATTGATTGTTTCAATGCATTGGTTAATACTTTTGCCGTCAAGAAAAACATTAGTATCGTCTGCGAAAATAATAGGCATCAATTTGGACGAAAAAGGTAAGTCATTGATATATATTAAAAATAAGATTGGGCCCAATATTGACCCCTGGGGTACACCGCATTTGATCTCTAATGAAGAAGATCGAGTGTGATTAATTTCGACATATTGAGTCCTTTTTGCTAAGTAACTTGCAAACCAATCATATGCATTTCCTCGTACCCCATATGCTTCCAGTTTCTTTAAGATAATTAAATGATCAACAGTGGCAAAAGATTTTCTAAAGTCCAGTGCAACACCCACTAAATTTTCACCTTTATCTAAACAACTAACAATCTTATCAACAAGCAAGTGTATCGCCATGTTTGTTGAATACTTTGGTCGAAACCCAAATTGATATTTATATAGAATAAAGTGTTCATCGATAGAAGCAAAAAGACGTTTTGACATGCATTTTTCAATTATTTTTGAGAAGAATGGGAGAAGTGAAATGGGTCGATAGTTATTAATGGAAGTTTTGTCACCAGATTTAAACAAGGGTGTAATTTTAGCACACTTCATATCATTAGGGAAAACGCCTTCTGAGAAAGATAAGTTGATTATCTGAGTAAGGACAGGAATAAAAATGGTGGCGGTTTCTTTCAGAATGGCTGATGGAATAGCATCTGGACCAGGAGCACAGTCCCTCATTTCTCTTATGATATTCGTAATCTCCAGCTCAGTCACTGGAGTTAAATACATTGATCTAAAGGCCGAGGCACGAATGTAATCAATTGGGTTTTTGGACGTATTAGGAATTGATTGTGCTGGAGAAGGACCGATGTTAACAAAGTAATCGTTGAATGCATTGGTTATAGTCGACATATTATTTGTCTCCCCATCATTCACATTGATCTTAAAACTTTGGGATTTATTAGTGCTTTTTTATTGATCAAATCATTAATCAGAGCCAACGATTTGTGTAAGTTACTTTTATACTGAGTGAATAATTGATCATAATGAGCTCGTTCTGCTCGCCTCAGGCAAGATTTCAGTTTACTCTTATATTCTTTATGTGTATTTAGATCCTGTTCTAGTTTAGATTTTATATATTTACGGTATGAATATAAGTTACGAATCAAACCCAAGGAGAAAGCTTTCTATTTCTTTCAGGAAAATATTTAAATTCGAATTATTTACTTTTGAATTACTACGATCATAGGATAATATTTTTTACGTCCCTGTAATATCAACACACTTTTTTTGTTGGAATAAACATAATATATATAATGTTGAAGAACAAAATAAACGAGGCTTCTTTTTTGTCTGTCATAATTAGAGCGTGGGTGTTATCAGATCAAGTATTGAATGTTGTTTACGTTCTCCTCGCCAAACACACGATACCGCGCCAGAGTCGTGAGATAATTTTACATCGCAAAATTTCGCGTTAGACGTAGCTCTTACGTTTTCATAGTTCTGACGAAACTATAATATTATTATTGAAGGTTTTGTGAATCGTGAAAAATGAATGCCTCGAATGACAAGAAAAATGGAGAAGAGCATATTCAACATCATAACATGTTAATTAGAGTGCACACCCACAATTCTACTCATCCGAGGTTGGCAGACCATGAGCACTCAGCAGGCCATATCAGAGTGGCAAATATGCATCGGATATATTCTTGATATTTAACATACGTTTGTCGGAACGGCTTAATACTTGGCAGCGTAATTACCAGACATCGATTTGAAATTAACATCATCGGATGCACTACTCATAACTTGTTATAACATTATAACATTAGGGTACTTTACGTTATCGCGCATTAAACGGCTGTTACGCAACATGCAAATTTTTTATTCAGACCACCATAACGAAAACTTGAG
>KB309055.1:73395-89187 GCA_000328365.1 Capitella teleta
ATATATATATATATATATATATATATATATATATATATATATATATATATATATATATATATATATATCTTAATTATGCGTATGAAATAAAAGAGGAAAAAATATTTATAGATGTCATAAGATTTTAGGGTTTTAATGCCACCATGGTGGTTGTTTGGAAAACAATGTACATGTAAATCTAATTTTTACGTCAAAATTTGATATATTTCCCCAAAATTTAGCTTTCTTAATTTTGAGTATGTGAAAGTGGCGTAAAAATATCTTGTGTTGCAATCATGTCCGGGTTCGAGCCCCCTTTGAGCTAGATTTACTGGACTACATAGGCAAAATAACATTCCACTGTTCCACTGTTTGACAATGCTGTGTACAAGCATATGACTATAAATCTGTAATAAATTGTGAGTTGCACGTTTCGTTTCCGTACTTAAGCTGCCTAAGTTATATAACTCAAATTATTATGAAGCTCATAAGCTGCCAAGTGGAATTTGATTGTGAATTGATGAGACAAAGGGTTGCATGGGTTTGCGTAGCCTATTCGTCAGCGGCGATCTCAGATCTCTGTATATGAGAATATTCAGACAGCATGCTATCTAGAGTTTGCGGAAAGTCATGCATGCAGTGATTTGTCCATGCCAATAAAAATGCTAAGATAGATTATGACATCAGTCATCGGAACTTTGAGAAATGGAACTGAATTGAAGCGGGCTATGGTCACTTTCGTCACCATTGCTGTTTCACTGAGAACCAACGTCGTGGCGAGTTTTATGCAGCTCTTTTAGTGATCACCATCTATGTATCTATTAATTCAACGCATTCTCCACCGAAATATGTGGATATACACACGAACAGGATATATTAGCGTTTATGCGCGTATATAATGTATTTTCCCCTCCTATTCATTAACACGGGCGGATCGAAGGGGCCTCAGGTCGGCTTTTAACCGATTTTAATCGGTTTTATTTGATGGGTAAGATACATTTTGGAACAAATTCAAATCCCATAAAGAATATCCACCATATATAAGCATGCACGGCCATTAAATCGGCCTATCTCACTGATCCAACAGGAGTGGTTTCATTCTACCTGCAGTTTTTAAAGTTTTATGAATAGTAAATGTATTGAAATTTGATAAATTTATATCACATTCTTTCATTGTGAAATTTATAATTGAAAATTTTCAACCTTGCTTAGCAAGAGCATCATAGAACATTCCCAAAAACACATTTAGAAACCTAAGCCTGGTGCATTCATAATTGTGAGTAGGAAAGAAGGCCGTAATTCAAATTGATAACAACGCACAAACAACACTTTTATTCTATATATCATTTCGCCACGGGCGTTATGATTGTGAATTACAATTGTAATTCTTCGGTGACTCTGCAGTGCTGCCCAACTGCGTAACAAGGCGGGGCGCTGTGTACTACTGTCTATGGTGGTATGCAGGATAAAGAACCCTTGGGATTTATCGATAAGAGTAGGGGGAAACCCCGGTCCCGGGCCTACTGTTCTGGCGCCCGTATCACCCGAACGGGTTGGGTGGAGCCGTAAAACCCCAATCACTCATCACTCACTCTATATATCATTTCAGAATGTTTTCAAGGAGAAGTATATTAGTATTCAAAACAGAAGCACACTTGGTTGTTTATACAAGGTTTTCACAGCCGATTCTAAGGCATGCATCGCCGGAATTGCGTTCCATCTCCTCAAAATGTATCGCGCTATGACGTTACATTGCGTTCTCTTTTAACGTGTAATTGCATGTAACGCTATGACGTCACTAATAGTTTGCGATCGTGTTATTTCATTTTGCTTTCAAATGGTCCAATTCTCAGAATATAAGCAAATAATATTTGTCTAAGATAATGTTTCAATCAATGAGTGTATTTATATCAACTTATATATAATGTCTTATGTCCCTACAGCGCCCAAGTTCCTGTAGTGTGAGCGATGATTTGAGATTTTTAGCGATTCAAATTGCGTTATGAATCGGCATAACGGATATAAAAAAGGGGAACTTATTTTTAGGATACGAAATGCTCACAGGATTGAATAACCATGGTTATTGTGCTAGCGTTATGGCCTTAACGTCACTAATGCGTGATGCGTGATGGGATTTTACGGCTCCACCCAACCCATTCGGGTGATACGGGCGCCAGAACAGAAGGCCCGGGACCGGGGTTTCCCCCTACTCTTATCGATAAATCCCAAGGGTTCTTTATCCTGCATACCACCATAGACAATAGTACACAGCGCCCGGCCTTGTTACGCAGTTGGGCAGCACTGCAGAGTCACAGAAGAATTACAATTATAACAATCATAATTCACAATCATAATGCCCGTGGCCTGATCGGGTATCGAACCCGGGACCTCTACCCCGACGGTCGGCATAGGATTGTAGCCAGTATAGACCACAATAAACAATATTTGCTTATTAATAAAATACACAACTTATTATTATTAATTTTTTTTTTTTTTTTTTTTTAAGCTTCGATATTCCCGCACTTCACATTTGACCAATTTCGATCAATCAGAGCACAGCATTTGCGTTTCTCCCGGCCCGAATTCTCATCGCTTAAATTTGCAGCATCGTTTTAATGTTATAGTATTTAATAGTACCATAAATCCGTAAACTCATCGGGATATTTCATGAGCTGAACAAATGTGAATGAATTCTAAGTTTGAGAGTCACAGGATTCTATTCCTGTGATATTTATGATAGTTCATGATGTTACATAACAATGATCATACCATGTAAGGTAGGTACCAATCTGGTAAGGAATCTAGTACCAATTTGTATCTCACTATCTAATACCATAATCGTACATAAAATGGATCAGCACAGAAAATAGATGAAGCCATGGTGAGCTATGGAAATGCGCATGAATATTCATATTGTCGAGTCAAATGATCATCATTCAGTATATCATTTAACACCACAATATTAGCATACCACCACATGACTCATGGTTTGTATACCTCTCCTGACGGTAATCACGTAATTTGCCAAATACAATGTACATGTTATGCTCTCCTACATTAATATGCATCGCATACTTCAGAGGTAAATAACTGCACAGCGAATCATCACATGCGTTATGATTTTCAATCATTGAAATTGTGGAAAGGAAATTTGTTTTTCTTACATGTCTGATATTGTGTTTATAATTAGTCAAACATGATGATACTTTTATTTTTCAGGGGCCGATACAAATTACATAAACCCATTGTTAAAATTTGTCAACATCGAAGAGATGATTACATAAGAAGGCGAGTGGTGGATCTATCGGACACAATTGCCACAGCAACCCACAGGACCACGTCAAAAACGTCTGCTCTAGATGTTCCAAAGCGTCAGCTAACCTCACAGTCTGTGAAGACTGTGGACCTAGCTTTGCTGAGTGTACTTCTTGCAGCAATGATAATCACATGAACCGACTTCTGCATTATCGTTACCATTCTAAATATTGCACAATTATCTGAGTATATTAAGTCATTTTCACTATCTTTCTCTGTCAGGGGCGCAAGAAACAGAGGACGTTTGGTATTTCTTTGATCCCAACTCTGCATACTCATTCTTTCTAAGCAAATACACTGAGAAACTGAAAATTTATGATTCCCTAGGTGAAATATTTGTATAGATACATACTTACATCATATACTGAAATGTTCTGGAGCCATCTCTCTATAATATTTTAATACTACTATGTTGTCTGTCACAATATTGTATGAGAAGAGAGGAGGGGAGAGGAGGCGCCCTCATACACTGGCACTGTGCACATACACAGAGGAGTCTGGTAGTGATGGTTGCTAGTTGCTACCAAAGCACAGACATTGAGTCAGTAACGACATTGCAGGAAAAACACAGACATTGATCGAGTCAGTAACGAACGGACCATTATTATCATTATTATTATTCTTATCGTATAGCAGGCCTACTTCCTGAATGTGCATTATAGGCCTTTCTCTTTTTACGCACAATCAAATTTTCGTGGTCGAAGCTGACCGAGATAAAAACCGTGAAAATTAATATCGCATGGAAAATATAGTGTTATACAGTATCTGTAATTATTTCACTGTTGTTTGGAGGGTTGGTGATCTGGCTTTGCCATTGTATATTACACGTATATAATCAAAGGCTTAATATTGCAGTCGGCAACCTTGTGTTCTTTAAAAGAACATGGCGAGGTTTAATTATTAAGATTAGGCGATTTGCAATTCCATGCCCTTTAGTAGGCGTAGTTGAAGATCGCTTGTTTCAGGGTTCTATTTGTGCTACAATCATCTCGTGATTTTTAAAATAGTAATGATTTACTTTCTCTGGTATGATAATTATAGTTGTGCTACTATAATGCCGCTCGTAGTTACTAGTATACTAAGTAGTATAAGATAAAACACTCAAGCTCCTCAGAAACTGAGACCAGAATTTAATAATTCCAATTATTGCTGGGAATCAATCTTATATTTTGAATATCTGCCCGGATCATACCCAAGCCCGTGAAGCCCCCCCCCTCTATCTTACTTCTAAGCCGCCCCGGTTGTGTATCATGCAAATCAAGCCAAAACATGCGGCCATTCACAGGATGATGATAAAAACTGTAACACTGATAAGGTTGCATTTTCGAAGCTGCCTATCATTCCAACTGACCAATCAGCGATCGTGACTGGCGCTCGAGCCTGGCCGTCTACAATAAGGAAACTTCGCTCGGTGGGCGAAAAACCGGCGTCGACTCTCATTAATTCTTCCCTAAAAGCGAGGGACACGCCGACTCGCGAAGGACGGACCAGCGTGAGCATCGGAGGCGGAGTAGCATCATATATTATGTATAGGCCTATATACTGTTTATTATGTATATGTATATCGTATGCAAAGCTTTGTAAATGCCGCCACTCTTGAAATAATCCTCCGTGGATTTCTTTGGTAGATTTCTTTCCCTTAATTATAGCGGAAATCCCCAAAAGAGGGAAAACAGAGTTCTTAACTCAGGTGTCAACTTCAAACTCCAAGATAAGGCGAACTCGACCTCCAAATCGGCGAGCGGTGTCAGTGAGTGCATAGACGATGGAAGTCTATTTCAATAAGCATACAAATGAATAATAAGCATACAAATGAATTCTAATTTGCCTGGTTACTGCATTTCCTGTTGACGTTATTATTATTTTCATCCTTACATGTATGTCATGATTCGGCGTCGCTTCGAATCGTCATTGCACTAGATGTAACACAGTGATTATCCATGTATCTAGAGAATATCTCTGGCATATTCATCCATGTTAAATTTGTTCATGTATACGCACAAATACAGACTGGGCCAAAAGTAGTTTATCTACTCCATGTTATAAACAAAACTTTAAAATTTGCTGATATATTTCCATTATTCCAAAACATTAATATCTGATATGGGTTGACTAGGTTATTATGTATCCATGTATACAAATAAATAGAAATAAACGTTAATAATATTTTTGAATGAGGGAGGGCATTATCTAACGAGCAGACGACGCCACAGCACCAGTGGTCGGAGCGCCAACTGAGTGTTACACAATATGAGGGAGGGACATTTAAATGCGAGTGGTAAGTGATCGTGAAGAGCTTCTGTGCGCGTAATCAGGTGTGCGAAAACCCGGGATGAATAGCCGAAAAATATCATAGCGCATTTCCATCAAATGCAGCTGTGGTGAATGTGGAGCATGTGATGAAATGATTTGCAGATCCGCGTTTGGTATACCAGAATGGCTTATATTCATTTATACTCATAAAATGCTTTCACTTAATGCCAACTTTTTAGTTCAAATACTTGTCATCCTTGAAATAAGGACAATATTCTTAATCTTGATATATTTTCTTGGACAAGGTGGTAATTCTTCGCGGAACTTCACGTTTACTCAACGCACACAATGCGTTGGTCACAAACTGCGTCATCAATTAAATAACTCAGGAGGTACGTTTAGGGCGAAAGAGTATTAAAACGCCAGAGGCATCTTGCATCTTGCATGTGATCAGTGTGCGCGATCATGACTGAACAAGGCTGTGCACAGAGAGAGGAACAGGCGAAGAAGGAAGTCCCATTGACAGCAGAAGAGGCCGAACAGAAGTCGATGCCCGACAAATTAGGCATCCTGCCTGATATCTTCAGAGAACAAGGTATCCAATCCAGAGTCAGCTCAGTGGACGAAGAGAATATTAAACTGTCGAAATTCTTCGCATTGCCATCGACAAAGCTCCCAGGCGCATCCGTCGCATCGGAGTCGAAAAAGAACCAACGACCAAGCATGGAGAACCAGCTGCACAACGTGGAAGCGGCACATGAGCAGGTTTCTTTGATCAGCAAAATTAAAAAACTGCAGCACAAATACAGAGACGTTGTGATTGATCTCGAGATTATCAACCGGATCGGAAAACAAAAGATAGAGCGACAGAACATACTGATGAAGGAGTTGAATATGGCGAGCAAGCGGGTCAAACACTTAGTCAAGAAGAAGGAAGGCTCGGCAGTGTTAAAGACAGTGAGTACCGCCGTGCCAGTGAGACGATCAACACAAGATGTAATGGCAATGTCTCCAATGCCACCCAACCAGACAGTGGATAAGCGAGTGGCCGATTTGAGAGAAGTCATCTATTCAAAACATTCACATACTTACCTTCCACAGACTGCTCTCAGCAACCCCCAGATGCAGCCATGCATTGTGCAAGACGTTAAATGTAATCCTAATTGGACTCAGCAAGTGACTCAATACCATAGGCTGCCTCCCCTGCCATCTCAACAGTGTAACTATCCCCAAACATGGAGTACCATCCCTGCACACTTAGCGCAGAACAGGTTGCCTTGCATCGCTACTGGGTGCACTCAGCATCACGATCAGACACGAGTAACTGGGGCACCTCAGAAAAAAAAGGTCCAAGAGGAGTCCAAAGAAGAGTCATGTCGGTAAAAGGTAAGTTGTGGGATGAGGTCATGAACTCGGTGAAATACGTTATCCACAGTCATGAAATGACGTGTATATAAATCCACAGCATCATGAGCTCAAAATACTGCTCTTTTGGTATTTTACTTGTGAATATTGTTGTGTTTGATAAGTGTTTATCATCTTTAATGTTATACTTGGCAGAATTAAAGTGCATTGCTGTTAAGACGTATATCTTGTTAATTCCTTTCATATACCCTCTTGAATATGATGAGGTGTACAATTGTGCGATGTCTCCCATCTTCTCCTGGGTAAACTGCTCCGGAATTTTTTTTTTTTTTTTTTTTTTTTTTTTTTTTTTTCCTCAAGTTCTTAAATTAGTCGCGGGTCACACTGACGTCGAACTTTGAAGGATTCATTTCAAGTCGGGATGTATCATGTACAGATAAGGAATTCACGAGATACATATCGAATATCCGGGAGAACAAATTGGATCGGATACTGGATATTCGATCAATTAAAGAATTGAAATAACCGCGAATGATCGAAAGCTGCACCTCAAAAGCCAGATATGCGTCTTTAGGCCGACACACTTCAAGAGAGATTCGCCCTACGAGGCTAATTCGTAAATATACCGAATTTGAGCAGTTTCAATCTCGCTTTGTTACTGCGTTCGATTTCATGCGAGTGCGGTGTCACCGGTAACCGAATACCGGATACCGAATCAGGATATCCGGGCATCCTTAATCTAGATCTGACAAACAACAGTCCAGTGACGTCACACCAAAATTAGCACAATTACCTGAATTCACAGAGCTGCAAAATGCGACATGGACGTTCGGAGAGTGCACCGAACACTATAACCATCTTGCTTCCAAATCGCCTGAGCGCACGGCATTGTCATCGTTGGCACATTCAGCAATTTGTAACAACATTCCACACGCAGGATACGTTTGAAAGACTCATCGAGAAATTGAGCATCAAAAATCTGTGCATACGTTATTGGTGTACGAGTTTGAGGGCAGGGATTAAATATCTGTCCGTGAAATATTAACACTTCGATTTTGACCAGTTGTTCCTCCAATTGACCCATGTTAGCATAATTTGTTTCCTTGGAAATTTCATTAGCATGTGTAGAAGTATGACACATTTAGAACGTGTCATAAGTTGCACTACTTCTGCACATATAAACATAAGCGTCTATGCAATGCACGCCAAGAATGTAGCTTGTTTAAAAAACTAAAGAGGCGCAATTCTTTTGCGACTATAAATTGTGCGACATTTTTCGTAGTTTCTCTTCTCCGAACCCCCAGAGTTGTTGCTACGACACTTATCCCAGAATGCATTATAATGCGCATGTGCAATGGATTTACGACAAAGTCTAGCTATGGATCTTGCAAGAGACATCCTCTGGTTGGGTGCATTGAAACGTGAAGGGATATAAAGCTCAAAACTTGGCGTATGTCTATAATCCGGTAAATGTTCTCGAAAATTTGCCTTATCTGTTATCAGTTCCTCTACTTTCTTTCTTTCAAGTAATGATCATTTAATTGTCAAAGTCTCATTTTGGGTGCCAAACGTTTGATTTGTGGGCTTTTCATAACACTTTCTCGCAATGATCAATGATTTTAATTGAGTACACATCCTGTCTATTGGCTTTGTTGTGATGAATATTAAATGGAATTCTGTCAACAACAAAATGTAGTTACCACGAAACTTGCGCCTGGAAGGTACATTAAAATACCCGCACATTTTTCATATTTCGATCAAATGGCCAAATATTATTTAATTCACATCGTATAGCTCAATATTCACTAAATATAGCTCAGGCACTGTCCATATATATACTAGTAACTCACGAAATAATAAATGATTTGAAAGTCGAACGCTCTTTATTTAAGCTAATCGTGTAATTAACCTCCATAGCTAAAAACAGTGCGGTAACTATGAGTCTCGCAGGCAATGAGCAGCGTATTACGAAGAACTATAGTTTAAATGCATAAAACAGCCGGTCGCTGTACTGGCACTAGACCACACGTTGTGTAGCTATCCACAAACATGTTGTTCATTAAACAACTATCATTCTCGATTATTTATTAGACATAGCTTATATTTGGTTCAAATGTTTCAATATTTCCAGCGAACCCATGTGTCGTGGTACCGTGCACAGCAGACGCGACGAAATTTAACCACTGTATCAACCAATCAGATTTTAGTCGTGCTCTTGATTGCGCCGTGTCGCGTCCACATGCAGTTGTAGCAGTCTTGCAAATAGTCCATTTTGCTCCAGACTAAATGTCCGTCCCAAGTGTGGTATCGGTTTTTGTATGAATAACCTAATCCAGGGTGTTCGAAGCGAAGGCGACTCGAGAAAGTTGGGCGAGCGAGTTTGTCGAGAACATCTTTCATCGCAGCTGGAGACTTGTGAAGAGATATTTGAGACAAAGAGTTCTCACGTTTGCCCTGAGTAATAAAAGTTGTCGTTTCACGTCGTGGAGACGTAAAGAAATCCGGATGGCTTGAGCTATTAGTTGGGCGATAATACCAGGTTGTTGCGACCGGCATTATGTCTATTGAAAAAGCCTGTGTATTCCAATACGCTGCGAAGGGAGTGGAAATCGCAATTCTGACCCAACGTCGTCAAGGCCTGTCGTGTCTGAGGGGAACTCAGTCGATTGGATCTCGCGTTGAGCTAGGTGCATTAGCCGAAATCACAGTGGAATCTGTAGAACCAGATCACAGGGTATTAAATCGAGAGAATTGTATGGTATTAGGAAAATCCTTAACTATATTTCTATGGCGGATATTACATAATCCATCACCCGGCAATCCGGTTTTAAGTTTACGTTTATTGAGCTGTGCATATGATGTGAGACGTCTGGGGTGATCGAATAAATTCTCATGCATAATTCATGGTTGACTGACTATATGCAATCCTTGATCCCGTCCACGAGTGTATAAAACTCAATGCGAGTCTATGTTTGATCGCGTTGTGAGCAATCCAAGGTGATGTGGGTATTGATGGTGTGTTTGGTATAGCGATGCATGGTGTATAATTTATTGATTGAAAAAGTCATGACATAATTCCACCCCGCCCCTCTCTGACGTCATACTTTTGCACCCAATAGCCATCACTTAAAGATTACATTCACTCTCTTTTAGATTCCAAAGCACTTCTAAGAACGATAAAAAAATGTCGAGATTAATCAAATGGCACAACCAAACTTAGATTTTACTTCTGTTTGTCTCGGTGTTGTGGGAAGTTTTTGGTTCGGCATCTGCGACCATTTCTCACCATGTGGTGTCGCTAATTACAACATAGAAGACAATGGCGATACTAATAAGAAGTACACGTGTTCCCTGACATCTAGCAGATTGTTTTTATTAATTATGGCCACTGGGTGGGTAGGTTACAACGCATACATTTGCTTCAACATCGTGGGAGCCACAAGGTCTCCCATACATGTATTCTTGATCAGCTAATGTTCATCAAGATATTCAGTAATTGAATGGATTAAATTGTTATAATACAAATGGAGGGGCTTCTATTTCTCATCTTGGTTGTATTCATCTGTACATCGGGTAAGTCAAAGTTTTAGAAAACTTCTTTCATATCGTATGTATAAAATCTATAAATGGATGTATTCTTCAAACAATATAATTGTTATTTACTAGGTGGTACTTATGTTAAAACTAAATTAAAATGCACAGCTACGAGTAATTACGTGTACCATTGTATGTGCTTCACAGCCTTCACTGGCTTCATAATTCAACATGATTGACATGGTTTAACATGATCATGCGTGACTTTGATATCCCATCACAGAAATTCCATTTCCAACTGAGTCTTTGCTGGTCGACCTAATCGTGGAACCTTCTCCAGTTCGCCTGCTCAGCACTGCCCGGCTACGTTGCTCCTTCGCAGGCGCTGAAGATCTCAAACTTCAGTACATCGCATGGTACAAAATAGACTTCGATGGCAAGAGGACATTCGTCTATGACTATTCGTTTGTGTGTCCTAATGGCATTGCTAACCACACAAGTCAATCTTACAATGACCTGAAGGATAGGAGTTTGCTCTTCGTTACTGAACCATTGTCATCATCGGGTGTAGGCAAATCCAGCCCAGAGTTTCAGGACCATCAGAGTGATTGGAGAGAGAGGGATGTCCTCAGAAGGGCATCCCTGGAAATGCTCAAGAAAGGAGCATTTGTCCACAGCACAGGAGCAGAGAGTGTATCCAGCCCTAAACAACCGGTGGCTGGTGGTGGCACCGCTATTCTGCTCATCAACGATGTTTGGTTCCTAGATGAAGCTAAATACGAATGCATCATCAAACCAATTGGACAACCAGCACAAAATGACATTGCACATTTGTTTATCGTTGGTAAGTCACATGAGTAAACTAACAATATTCAAGGTGTATTTATTCACCATTATTGATAATATTTCCTAGTTCTCCCAACAAATCCAATCATAACGTTGAGCTCTGAAGGACCGTACAAAGAGAACGATACTGCGACATTAAAATGCCACGGAAATGTTGGAAGACCGGCCGGATATCTAACATGGCTCAGGCGTGCACCAAACGCGCTAACATACGACACCATACCTGATGAAGACACAACAACTTCAATTATTCATCACGACAATGGAACAACTTCAGCCGAACTCAGTCTGCAGATACAGCTAGAGACGAGGGATGATAAGAGCATCTTCAAGTGCTTAGCTAAGAGCAGAGCAATGAGACCATGGGAACCAACACCTAATGCCACCAAGACCATAACAGTGCATTGTGGGTATAACCTTACCATGTATGATTGTATTCTGACCAAACATTGATAGTTTCCCCTCGCGGTGGTAAGATCCTGTTTGATGCCGCATCCAACCGTTATTACTGCTACGCGAAGGGCTCGCCAACCCCGGAGTATGTTTGGCTCTGGCATCGAGGCAATGATGGAGACTCGTTGCCGCAGGATGATGTTGATACTATAATGAGTACTAACCAGTACTTAGACATCTCTAGTATCCAAGGAACCGGCCATTTCCTGTTCAAATGTCTTGTTTCGAATGTCATTGATGGTAAACGCAGCACTCTTACTTTGGAAACCGAACTCAACCTTTCAGGTAAGAATGCTTCTCACAATTCGTCGCTACTCACCCCAATTTTCTCCAGGTACACCGGCACCCTACACATCACCTCCACCACTAAATACTCAATCACAACAAAACCCAGATAGCATCCCCATAACACCACCTCCTACACCACCGCCAGAGGTTAATAACTTTCCCAATGCACACATTTTCCATCACCTAAACCACATCAACGAACACATCAGAGAAACGAAGCCATTTGATGATATCATCCAATACCTGGAAACCAACTCCGCCACCCCAGAGCCACTTGATGTGACTCCAAAATACAATCCATATAGTCATGACATCATACAGTATTTAGATACGAACATACACAACGAAGGCCTGCCATATCCCGTCATTATTGAAGAACCCAGTAAAGTAGATGTTATAGTAACAACACCTTCCCCTTTGAGCACAACCACTACTTCGTCCACTTCAACCACTGATATAGCCACAAGAGAAGCCGATTCTTCAATTCCCTTGACACCTGCAAGGGCAGCAACAAGGAGATCTGGAAGAGTTAGAGGGTCAGGTGGTAGGGGAGGTTTTGCAGGATTTGAGGAAATCGAGCAAGTCCTCCTCATCCCAAATGAGCCAAAACCTCCAATAAAGAAATCTTCACGACCAATCCAAAGGAGGATGAAGAACATAAAAAATTTGAGGCTTCGAAGACTTCGCGCCTTGAGAAACAGACGGATGCGGTCGAATATGAGACGCAGGAAACCGCCAATTATCAGACCATTGCAGAAAGTCATCCCACCTCTTGAGCCTATCGCACCCCAGGGAAGCAAAGATAGGTCGTACCCTGTGGGGTCGTACCCCATGATCCTTCCACTGCAACACAAACGTCGCTTTAATCAACTATTCCTCAAGAAGGACGGCGAAGAGAATGTCGAATTGGAAGAACCGATTGAGAATATACAAGAGGATAATGTCGAATCTAAATCGATGGAATATTTAGATTGGCCTGAAGAACCATTGGGGCAACCTGGCGAAAACACGGCGACCGAATATGAGCAACATTCTAGTGACAGATATCCTGAACATGAAATACGTGATCATAAAATCGAATACGATTATCCCTGGGAGTATGAAAATAATAATGAATACTTTAATAGCTATACTGATGATGACAGTGACTACTACACAAATGGTGAAACTTGGGAACAGACACCACAATATCAATCGGTAGAAACTACTCCATCCACAATTAACAGAAACCATCACACTGCTGAGGATATGAGCCAGACTTTGGACGAAATTTACAAGGATTCGCCAGCCATGATGCCATTTGAAGTTATAGATGAAAGCTTACCAAAAGATTCAACGGGACTCACATTAGAGGAGCTATATAAGAAGAATCCTTCTTTCCTGCCAACACAGAATAATATACCCGAGAAAATCCACGAAGAACTTCCACCATCAGGACTCACCCTACAGGAATTATACAAAAACAGTCCACAATTGCTACCAATGGCGTTGACACCAAAGGCTGCGAACGAAGTCTTAAAGGATACATGGGTGAACCCAATGCAAGGAAAGGAAACCCACACACACAAAGATCTTAAGTCTAAATCTGAAAAAACTAACGGAAAAACTTTGAAAGAGATATACAAAGAGATAACCGACCAGAACCACAAGCTATCTGAAGATAATATATTGGACCAGTCAAGACTCCTGATGGACCAATATAGCAAACGTGGGCCTAATTCTGCCACACAAGAGTATCAGGCAAGAGGCATCCCGCTGTTCAACCTAGCCCAGATGCAGAGTGCGTTGGACTCGACCACTTTAGACAGTGGTATGAAATATATGTAATACTTGATATATTCACGTAGGTCTTTATTAATCACAGAATCTGAAAGTATTGAAAAAGCCGCGGGTTTAAACTGCGTGGGCATGCCTGATGGAGCGTATGGCGGCGGGTGCAGGGCTTTCTATCGATGCCTCGGTGGTGTGGCGTATTTTGTGGAATGCAAGGAAGGTTTCGCTTTCAACAGGAACACTGGGGGCTGTAGCAGGTAAGGTGATGAATTTATACCTTAGCCTGAGCATCATCAACCTCTTGCAGCCTTACTTCGGCCCCGGCCCCTTGTGGGAAGTGGAGGGATTGCAGGTCCTTGCCGGACGCCAAGTATCCAGACACTGAGAGATGGTGTCGCTTCTATTATACCTGTGACAAAGGTCAATTCCTTGGGCACAATGAATGCAACCCAGGTATGATTAATCTGTTTGGGCCGTATCACCCCAGATTCAACGTTTTATCACAGGTTTGGTGTTTAACTTTGAAAAACAAGTTTGCGATTGGCCCGCAAATGTTGTTGCACCTCCTTGTGGAAGACAGCCATAATCAGAGTTCGCCATAACTTGAATAAGCCCAAGGTTCAATCTCACCCCTCCCAGAATGTACATATCGCAGATTCAATAAAGATAATTATGTTTACAAACAAGTCTCCTTATTATGTTTAGGAATTATAAAACTTGAGAATAAGTTCAAGAGTGAATGAGATTCCAAAATATGTCTCTCGATCATAAAAGCGATCATTTCGCATCAGCTAATCTTTATTGCGATTATTGAGGTGTACATCAACCAAAGGTGTTACTGAATTAAGCAGAGGACATTAGATGTTTTGTAAGAGGAGGGGTTTGCGAATCAAATGAATATCACAGCATAAAAACATTATCACTCAATTACTATTATCGGTATACAAAATTATTATACTAAATTATCTGACTCATCACCAAAATATACAGCAATGAATGCACTCTATGAACTCTCAGTGGGCCTGATAAGCATGTCGTGAACCTGAAATGAAAAAAGGTATGTGAAACCTAAATTAAGACTACACCCATGAAGTCGTGATTATATATATATATATATATATATATATATATATATATATATATATATATATATATATATATATATTTATCCAATACCGACCATCTTCCACCGTAATTCGACTATTGTCCACCACCTTTTGACTATTCGCGCCATATACATTGGTGGATAATAGTCAATGGTATTTCACGAGACAAGTTAGCCATGAATTATTATAAACTCGACTGTAATGACTCCGATATGACCCAGTAATGTCTGAAAAAAATCAGGGCAGTAAGGTCATGCCCTTAAACACCAAAAACAGGGTACTTCTCAAATATACATGAAACCCTGAACTAGACTATTATGTCACATTTGTATATTTCAAATAAAACACAAGTTTTTGTATATATCAATATTTAACTTTATACCAAATGATTACTAATATGCTAATCTACCATACTTTGACAGCTCGTTGATTTTGGATAAATAATAAAAATTATACATTTTTGCTGTCCACAAACAGCTTCTTGAACATAACGCACACATATATAAGTGCGTTATGAGTTCCGAAATGAGTTGGTTTGACCATATCCATTCGCGGCTGCGAGATACGCGGCAAAACCACGAGGAAAGTTTGTTCAGGTATCGGAAAGCCCTAAAGCCGACTTTTTTTGTGCACGGGTCAAAATGGTTGGTTTCATGGATGTGCGTACCCCCCCGACTATATTGTACACAACCATTATGTATCGTTTTGATTTTACATGACTTTCCGATGAAGTAAAATTCGTGTGTCCTGGTGAATTAGGGGGATTACACGGAGTCTAGCAGCATGATACAGAAAGTTTTGTTTTATGTCAGCCAGGTAAGAAACGGTGGAAAATGGTCGGTATTATAGTTGTGGGACAACATAGTAGGTTTGGGATTAT
>KB309055.1:114994-143394 GCA_000328365.1 Capitella teleta
TAGTTCCGGTTAGTACCTCATTCACATGTGTTCGTGTTAATCAATTCCGGATTTATAAGGACTTATATGGAGACAACCATATCAATCAACAGTACTCACCTGTGATGCTTCACAACATGGACTGGGAGCTGCATGTCTACAGAACGGACAACCCATTGCGTACGCTTCAAGGGCTCTCACTCCCACAGAGACTCGTTATGCACAGATTGAAAAAGAACTGCTAGCTGTTGTGTTTGCTTGCACAAAATTCAACGACTTTGTGTATGGCAAACATGTGCTGATTGAAACAGAGCACCAACCGCTCATTAGCATCTACAAAAAACCTCTGCACTCTGCTCCTACTCGTCTGCAGAAAATGCTAATGCGTCTTCACAGATATGACTTTACGCTTGAATACCGCAAAGGGAAAGACCTTGTCTTGGCTGATACTCTATCCAGAGCGTACCTGGAAACTGACTCATGTGACTCCAACATGTGCAATGACAAGTATGAAGTGATTACTTGTTATCCACTCTCAGACAGTGCCAGAGACAAACTACGATTGCAGACATCTTCCGACTGTACACTGCAGCAACTGCGTCAGATCATCACCAAGGGTTGGCCCTCTAAACCTGGAAATGTTCCTGAATGTGTCCGTCCATACTTCTCTGTGCGTGATGAACTCATCAAGGAAAACAACATCATCATGCGGGGCGAACGCGTTGTTGTTCCTGAAGGTTTACGACTGGATTACCTGAAGAAAATTCATGCAGGTCACCCGGGTGTCGAGTCCACAAAGCGACGTGCTCGATCGACCATCTATTGGCCTAACATCATGGAAGACATTGGCACACATGTTGACGCATGCTCTACTTGTTCCAGTCTCAAGCCACACCAACAGAAAGAGTCGATGATCTCGCATCCAACGCCATCTCTCCCCTGGTCAACCCTCTCTGCGGACTTATTCGAATGGAACTCAATCCATTACCTAGTGGTTGTGGATGCTTACTCCAACTGGTTCGAATTTGACACTATCTCGGATCTCACTTCAAAGACTGTGATCATGAAAATGAAAAGGCAGTTTGCCACGTATGGCATCCCCAAAACAATCACTACGGACAACGGCAGACAATTCACGTCGGAAGAATTTCGCAGATTTGCAGAGCAGTACGGATTTACTCACTTGACGAGCAGTCCGACCTACCCGACGAGCAACGGCCTTGCTAAAAGAGCTGTTCAATCTGCAGAAAGACTTTTGGTAAAAACGAGAAGAGACGGTTCTGATCTGTGTCTCAACCTGCTAAACCTCAGAAACATTCCCCGAGAAGGAGATGTAGGATCCCCGGCACAACGCCTACTGAGCCGCATCACCCGATACACCATTCCTGTGTCAGACCAACAGCTTACACCAAAGGTCCTAAACAACAAGCATGTTCAACAACAACTCGTGAGGAAGAAGAAAGAGAAGAAGTCTCACTATGATAAATCTGCAAAGGACCTCCCACCACTGTCACCTGGTCAAGCAGTCAGGATGCAAACTCCTACTGGCTACGACAAACCTGCTGTGGTCAAGCAAGCGCATGCTGTTCCTCGCTCCTACATAGTATCCGCAAATGGTCACGAATACAGAAGAAACCGTCGTCACTTACTCGCAACTTCAGACTCTACTTCTGTCGCGGACTCATCAGATGGTCTACCACTCTCGCGTTCTCCATCTCCACATCCACTCGCTAACACTTCGACCGACACTCCGCTCGCCCCTACAGACCCTCCTCGCACAGTGCCTTCTCCAGCCACTGCCACCATCACTCGCAGTGGTAGGGTTTCCAAACCCAACCCCATGTACAATGATTATGTGTGTTCGCTTCGAAAGTGATAGCTTGCAAAATCATTGATGAACCTCCTGATATTTGTGTGTTATTTTCAGTTTCATTAGTGTTAATTACTCTCCAAGAAAAGGAAGATGTGGACTGCTTTCATAACGCATCCTAATTATTGTGCATAATCATAACGTTTGTTATTGGTCCTTGACCTGACCCGGAAGTAATAAAAGTTAGTTTCAGTTGTGAAAACCTGTCTCACGTGTTTCAATAATTCACAGACATCACTGCAGGGGATGAAGACCCTCAGGCTGATGCAAGCATCTCAACTGTCCTGGCCGAAGTTCAGCGGTACCTCTCTGAACCACAGACACCAACCCAGGACCCTCTGAAGTGGTGGGCTGCTAAAGAAGCAGCCTACCCAAGTGTTGCCGTTATTGCTCGCCACATTTTAGCAGTCCCGGCATCTTCTGTCCCTGCTGAGCGAATTTTTTCTCTGGCAGGAAATATTGTGACAAACAAACGCACCAAATTAACCAGCAGTAATGTTGACAGTTTAATCTTTCTGGCAAAAAATATGCCATGACATTGCTTTTCCAAGAATAAACAAGACTTTTTTTTAACATCCAAGCTCCATTTGTTATGATTGCGCGCCATTTCTGTTACATTTTACTGCTGTTTTGCTATTACCCGGCCAAGAGAGAGATAATCGATTAATAATCGATTATCGAATCGGTTTAAGCAACCGATAATCGATTGTGGGAAATCAAACCGATTACTACCACTAGCAGTCACGAAGAATTTCCCGCCGTTTTCCTTGCCGATCGTACGCTTGCGATGGCATTTCACACTTGCGCTTCACAGTGTCAAGCAATTCACGCTTGCGGCCCCGCTATGCTAAAACGGCCTGCTCTTTAGCTGGTGATCGTGAGAAAGCTTTTGCTTTGATCGACGAATACTGGAATAATGAAGATGACGACGAGGTACCTGATTCGGACGACGATTTTGACTGCGATTTGGAACTTCTTAGACCCCCAGTCCCTGATGAGGAGTGTGAGAGCGATGACAGCTTCGAGTTGTCACAACTTTCACAAGGAGTTCAAGACATGGAACTGACAGAGCTCAATGAAGCCAGTGTCTCTGAGAGGGAATGTTATAACAACAGCAGAGATCTGATTGTGCTGAAAGCCCAGCAATTCAAGTAAGTTTATGTTGCTGTGTAAATTCACTAAATTAATTGTACTTGAACTGTACAAATGATGTACAATGGCCCCTGCAGCCAGATGTTCTCACCCGAAGAGATGGCCAACATGAAAATGGACATGGCTGCCTATCCATACGGTAAGTTAACTATTATAAAGAGTAACATATTTTCAACAACATTCTGCATCCAGGCGAACAGAATATGATGCTCGACGGCCTGATTGCTGCTGGAATCAAGGTGTCCGACATGACGTGCAATTCAAAGCGGAAACTCCAGAAGGACAGAGAGCACCCAAGAACCATCTATATGCACGAGGGGCAGCAAATTTGCATCTCCACCTTCAAGTTTATCTTTGGGTATGTGCTGATCTGATGTTAAGTGTGAGATAAGTCTGATGTCCCTTACTTTGCCTTCCAGAATCTCCAACCCCATGCTCCATCGATTGAGGAAGCACTACGCTGAGAATGGCCTCATCCCCATCGAGTCAGCAGCTGGTGGGAGCCGGTCGAAGAACGCAGTCTCCTTTGAGGACACCCAGAAGCTGGTCCAGGTCATCCGCAACTATGCTGAGGATCACGCCCTTGTGCTGCCGGGTCGGGTGCCTGGAGTGTGGAGAAATGAGGTTGTTCTCCTTCCGTCCTCTCACACCAAGACATTTGTGTACAACAAATACACGGATGCAATGGAAGGAGGTTTGTTGCATGAAATGTTTTAAATTAAAATCAAATGAAAATTTTATTATTTTCCAGTTGGCAGAGTTGTAGGACGGTCATCGTTTTACTCCTTGTGGAAGCAGCTGCTCCCTGACATTTTGACCTGCCGCCCTATGACCGACCTCTGCTGGGAATGTCAAAACAACATGACTCTGATTTAAAGAAGTTCTAATCTGAATGAGGATCAGAATGAGGATCTGAATGAGGATCAGAAGGTATTACTGCACGTTTTCCATGATAATATTGCTATTATAATTTTTTTTTCAGTGCACATTTTTTTCTGTTGCTGGCGAATTTGTTACAAGTGACTCTCTCTCTCTCTGAATTGATTCGCACCATCAAGTCTCCCTTCCCGCAGAAGCCAGCTGGTCGACCATCAGGCTTCGGGCAGACTGTAGTTGGCATTCAACGAACCCCCCAAAAAACGTGTCTGTGAGTATTTCCTAGTTCCCTCTATTCATTATGATTGATGCCCTCTCTTGTAGGCCCCACAAAAAGCCAGAAACTCGGTGCTTTACCCAAGAGATTGCGCCAGGAAGCAGTGGCTGATGATCCCCCTGGTGAGTTGCCTTGTTTATGACTTAATATTCTCTAACAACTTATGCATTTCCAGAATAGAATACTGAGGAAAATTCTCCTGGAAGAGGGCCCCTTCAAATAAGGAACTCAATCGGTATGTAGCTGTTTTCTGATTTCCTGCCCCATTTCATTCATATTCTTAATTCTTCTTCAGAAATCACACAGAATGTTTACCCCGTCGCCTTTGAAAGTCTCCCTGACGACGCACAGGACGCATGGGTGTTGGATGTTTTGGCCCCACAGAGAGCAACTCCCAATTGGATGGATTTCTCGGAATTACCTACGCAGTTACCTGAGGCAGTCATGTCAGGAATGATAAACATCGACACTGAAGGCGTACATGAGCCGAGGGACTTTTAATAGTTTTCTCTCAATGATGAAGCGGCGCAAGGAAAGTCATGAGGAGTTCTGTTGCCATTGCAGACTGCCCCTGTCACACCACAGCCTAGCTATCACATGTGACGCATGTCTTCAATGGCACCATGTCAAGTGTGTGCTACCAGGTGGAGTTTTACCTCCTCAGGAGCAATATTGATTTTGTACTAAATGTCAGCGTCCCTAAATAAATGCACAAAAAAAAACAAAAAAACAAAACAAAACAAAAACAAACAAAAACAAAAACAAACAAAAAACATTGTATGTATATAATTTAAGTGTGTCTTTAGCCATATTGATTGCTTTGTTTTGTTATTGATTGTAGGCATTGCATTGTGGTGTTCTATCTTGCTTTTTGTTCATGTGTATGGATTTTGTGGTCATGTGTTCGATTTCTGTAAAACTCAACATGCCTACTGTTGTGACTTTATGATTTATTGTCGTTTACAATCTACCGGTGTATCCTCTCTTCAGTTCATCCAAATAAATGCCGGCAGTTCCGGTTTAAAACCTTCGTTCAAGGGCCTCTTCCTTTCCTGCGGAATTCAACATTCTATCCCAGTTCATTACAAATTGGCGACGAGGATAACAATGGCACTCGTGGGACAGTGGGACACGTTCAATCCTGAGGAAGAAGAGTGGGATCGCTATGCAGAACGTGTCGAAAACTACTTGGTTGCAAACGGCATCGATGGCGACGACAGGAGGGCCGCCATCTTGCTCACGTGCGTCGGAACGAAGAACTACAAGATTCTTTCGAGTCTGAGCAGCCCGGCTCGCTGCTGCGGAATCATTTCACGCCACCAAAGTCGGCAATTGTTGCCCGCTTTCACTTCTACAAACAAAACAGAAAGCCTGCGGAATCCATAACGGAATTTGTAGCGGAGTTGCGATATTTGGCGAAAGATTGTGCTTTTGGAAACAACTTGGAAACAATGTTGCTTGACAGGTTGGTGTGTGGTGTGGACAATGCTGGGATCCAGCGCAAATTGCTCGCTGAACCAGGGGACCTAACATTTGCGAGACCTCAACAGTTGGCCATTACAATGAAAAGTGCTTCAAAGCACGTGGGTGGAGCACATGATGTCAGCAAAATCCGCCTCAAGCGAGTCAAAGGTCAACAAGGTCAAGGTCGCTGCGCCTCTTCCTTCGAAGAAACCGCCGCCCGCTGCGAAGGCTGGGAGCAATGCTGCTACTGGCCAGGCGTCGGGAAAGAAGTAACAATTCGTCTGTTTTGGTTGTGGGGTAGTCGATGATTCAAGTGCCTTGTTCAACGGCGAAGTACTTAGAGACCGTACCAGAAAGTCCGGATGACGAGCAGGCCAAAACAAAAGATATATTTTAGTTCCCCATACAGAAATATTAGGCTCGAGTAAGTTTCGGCTTCCCCTGAAGCGATTCGGACTAGTATTCTCCCAAAAGAGTGATTTTCAGAAATGTTTTCTGCTGAGCGCCGCCATTGCTGATGTTTTGATCGGTGTGCGCATGCGCGTGACCTGACCTCCTTTGAGCAATGTATGTAATTGGGTCAGGGCATTCTGTCTGCATACTTGCCGCTCGTCGATGTACTCGAACAATAGAAAATGATAGTTTCATAATTTCAAAAGAAAAATGGCGACTATAAAACCGATTAGTGATTTGGATGTGTATTGCTCGATTATTCATCTTTGCTGTTTCGCGTTGTTCTTCCTCCCTGTTGCACCCTCAAATTGATGATTTTCATGATTAAATATAATGAATGATAAGGTGATAAAGCTGTTTATTTGACAAATCAGTGTAATTTCTCTATGATTTTAAATAGATTTATAATCGCATCGAATGTGTATTGCTGTTGTGTATTTGTATAGGTTTCTACTACAAAGCTTCTTTCTCCTTTTTTTTTTAATATTTTTTATAATGTAATAACTGCACATGTGTTTTTTTGGGAAAAATCGGGGTAAATTAGCAATCATGGTTGTAAGCATGTACCACAAGGGCAGACGAGCCTCAATCCGCCGCCACCTGTCAGAGGCTGAAGCTGACATCCGGATTGGCCAGCGTGGGGGCATGATCATCTCAATAATCATGTTTACCTGCTACCCACAGTCCTGCTCTTTCATACCTCGGTTGGTCTCTGCATGGCTGTGGATCGGTAATTGCACTTCAGCTGTGAGTCATTGCTCCCCAAGAATACCTGACAATTAATTACTCCATGCACCAGGTCTTGACAACGGGGTTTGCCCTCGGCCTCTGCCAGGGCTCGAAAGGCACTAGGTCAGTCATTGATGCCCTTAAAGGGAGGGAGAACTGGTTAAAAATTGACTTTGAGTCGTTATTTGATGCACCATAAATGATTCCTATGCCTGACCCACACAAGGAATATCATCGCTAACGATTTCGCGGGCGATATAGTGCTAACTAGGCGTGACGTCAGCAGCTGTGATGAAACACCGAGTTCCCCATCTGTTACAATGGGCCTCGTCATATCAGCGTGTCCTGCGACTAAACCCTTGGATATTTTTTTATTTTATTTTCGGAAATAGATAGAATAATCATTTTGCCACCAGTCAGGCGCGAAAAAATTTTTTTTTTCGTTATTTTTCTTATTTTAACAAGCGATTTTCTAGGACACCTACCATGTTTCTCATCCTGAAACAGTAAAAAGGTCAGCCAGAGTGCACCACGCATGCGCTTTCGTTTCGTAAACACCAAAGATGTCCTTTTATGGCGAAGATGCTCTGCTCTGATTGGCTGAAATCGATAGCTTCACGAGGGGAACGGAACCAATCAGCCATCAGCCAAACCAAGCCATCAGCTGACGTTTGCCTCCTATACTTCGCAATGGAAGCCATTCTCCCATAGGCGCAATGCTAACCCCGATATTCGGAATGCATTATTTCCTTACGCTTGCATCCAGGCATGGTGTTTTTGGCACGGAATGCTATCAATTGGTGCTATGAGTCAATAGAACATCACTTAAAATTTAGTTCCCCATCCCTTGAAGAAGAACAGTGAGGCAGAGTTGGAGAGGTGGAAGAAAACGGTAAGTCGTGGATTCATACAGAGATTTGGTTGTTAACGAGTTTTTCTTGTAGGCTGAACGCTACTTTGCTGCACTGGAAGGATGTAAGGTTTGGTAGCGAGTATTGCCTTTTGCTAAATTAGTTATTTTCAGCTGAACTCGCGCCACTGCACGAACTTGATGCAGGCTCCCTGCCGGTTAGTCACTAGCATGATTTTAAGTCTAGTCATTGCATGCCACACATTTCTCGAAGATGGCCACATCAACACCGGTACAACCAAGGCTTCCTGCCCGGTCGGAATCCCCAATGGACATGGACACGACGGAGACCCTGTTTGTGCAATCTGTTTCGACTTTGGCTCGTAAGTTTTTGAAGAAAAGTTCAGCTGCTTTTATTCCATTATTTTCCCGCCATTCTTTTTTCAGAAGGAACTACAAGCTCAAATTCTCACGGGACATGCGGAGATAATACTCTCCTATTCTCTGGTGAGTTTTGCTCAAATACTAGTAGATGCTTGAGGTTCTCACGTACCTGATATTCATATTTCAGGCAACAAGACTCAGCCTTCACCTGCGAAGGTGGAATTAAAACTCACAACTGAAATAGGTTCGATCACCATGCATACATTCCTTTTCAGGTCACCACTGCCAAAACAGCTCGCAAGCGGCTGTGGCCGGCGATTGACGAGGTTCCTGAGGAAACCTTGAGCGGTAAGTGATCGATATTACTTGAAAATAATCGATTCAATTTTCTTATTATAATATTCATCCACGATATGTGAGTCCACTTGGGCTACATCCGATTCTCATGTATATAAACACTATGTAAACTGTAAATAACCAAAATTATACTTGATGAGGGTCAAGCACACCATCAAAGTGCTTGGTCTTGCACTGAGCCCACATTTTAAATATATCATTGTGGCTTGCAGATCTGTCTGGAACCTTGGAAATGTCCGATGTGGCACCCATCTGTGATGACCTCAACACATCTTGGGGTAGGATATTAATTGATGTCCTTGTTCTTTCTATTGACGATTTCTATTTTTCAGAGACGGTGTCAGATTCAGAGAAGGAAGCTCTGACTCTTGGCGAACCCTCACTGGTGAGATTTTATTCATAAGAGTTAACCATTCTATTTACTTTGATGTTCCAGGCATCCATCTCAGCAGAGCCTGATATACCCTTTTATTCGTTCACCTGGGACAACGTGCAGTTTCGGGAAGTGCCTCGGCACGAAACGGCCGAGCGAGGGCCCAAAATGCACCTCTTTGGGTTGAGTTTTGCAACAGAGAATCGGGTCCTCTTCGACTCTGCCCGAGAGTACCACCGCAAGGCAGCCACCGATATTCCCCTCTCTGAGATTTTGCCTACCGAGGAAACTTGGCAGGCAATGAAGAGAGGGGAAATCCACGAGGTGGAGCGCATCCTCCAGAAGCACCTCCCATGGTTGTCGAGGTGCCCTGCTCCACAACTTGCTCTGCATGAGCACCATTCGCAACTTGTGAAAAAAGTCGTCATGTGGGTTGTAGCGTCTTTGTTTCCCCTGCGAGGAAAAAAAAGACGTCTCTGCGTCTACGTCGGACCTACGTCTTTCCCCCCTGCGGGGAAAAAAAGACGTCTCTGCGTCTACGTCGGACCTACGTCTTTCCCCCCTGCGGGGAAAAAAAGACGTCTCTGCGTCTATTGATCAGTGTGACTCACTCCAAACTATTGCTACATGCTGCTCCATTTCTTACGTACTGTTCTAGATTCCAAGAACCAAGATGCTGAGATTACAGCCATATTGGACGCCTGATCATGCAAATCTCTTTAGGGTCTCTAGTGAATTCTACCTACTAGTATCATGTGTCTTTGTGAAAATATCCATCATTGATCTCTATCATAATTTCATGAAGCAGCATGAGACATGAGACATGATGGGGTTTTACAACTCCACCCAACCCATTCGAGTGATAAGGGCGCCAGAACAGAAGACCCGGGACCGGGGTTTCCCCCTACTCTTATCGATAAATCCCAAAGGTTTTTTATCCTGCATACCACCATAGACAGTAGTACACAGCGCCCGGCCTTGTTACGCAGTTGGGCAGCACTGCAGAGTCACCAAAGAATTACAATTATAACAGATTACAATTATAATTCACAATCATAACGCCAGTGGCCTGATCGGGTCTCGAACCCGGGACCTCGACCCCCCACGGTCGGCATAGGATTACAGACAGCGGTTTAACCCACTGTGCTATTCGGAGCCCCCTCTACATCGGAGAAACCAAAAGAAGATTAGCTGGCAGATTTGCTGAAAACAGACGAGACATACTAAATATGAAAATAAAACTCTCCTGTATCCCAACATTTCTGAAAGAAATTCAATCAACGATGCAACAGTTTTAGTCCTCCGCCATTGCACCTCAGACCAACATGAAAACCAAACTGAAAATCAGTTTTGTTTAACATTTTGATTTCAAGTTCCCGATGAGTGGAAAAAATCTTACATTGTTCCAGTTTTCAAAAATGGAGACAAACAAAATGTTAAGAACTACCGTCCGATACAGTAGTACAGTAAAAGCTCGTTACAACGACACTCATTACACTGACAAATTCACTTATAGACAGCTTTTTGGTCGAAACCGATCTGCCACAATGTTAAAAGCCCGATACACTGACAAAATTCACTGTTCCGACACTGACAGGCAAAATGCCAAACAAATGTGCCTATAACATTGAAAACTAGCTCATTACAATGACAGGCCGTCGCCTTGAGGTCGCTCATGTTCAATGACACGTGACTGTCTCCGATGTTCACTGACCCACGACGGACGACTCACATAAATTAAAGTTTGGATTTTGGTCGGCATGTTATTGTTGCAATGTTTGCCTAAGCCTTGGTAAAAATATCAAAGATTCAATTCAATGGTTTGTTGGTAAAGCCAGCGCTCGCGAGTCGACATGCTCCTCAGAGGAACTTGCTCTGCTTGCTGCATTAACTTTTAGCGCCGTCGAGTGACCACGTGCTTACTCCAAAATATTATCTCAACGACGATTTGGCTGATTTGACAGGTTAAAGTTAAGCCTCGCCCATTGACCCGCTAAAATTGACTTCACTCGGTTTTTTTTTTTTTCTTCAGTTTTCTACTGTGTAAGCATGATTATGACCGCAATTTATTCTCGTATAAAGTGCAACATAACATACATATCAGCCTTAATCATTACCTTACAAGCCTTTAAAAACCACCCTTCAGGTGTTATAGGCGCCGCGCACACGGCCGTCTCAGCGGAATTCTATTAACTTGCAAACAGCGAACAGGCACACAACGTGCATTTGCCATAAGATTTTATTATCTTTTAATTGAAAAAATGTAAAATGTAAAATATTTTTTATTTCTGAAAGGGGTGTTCGTTGTTCGCGTTTCAGGGTGTTCGCTGCTCAGGAGTGATTTCCTATTGGTTAACATGGGAGTGAGTTGCGTCCAAAGAAAACCGTTTGTTAGAGAGGACTGTTCGCTAGAGGTGTGTTCGTTATTCGCAGGTACTACTGTATCAATTTTATGCACTGTTTCAAAAGTTCTTGAGTGATGTATTTTTAACCACCTGTACCCTTTTATCAACGATCTTCTGCACCCACTACGACATGGTTTTATTAAAGGGCGCTCCTGCACGACCCAACTTTTAAAAGTCTATCACTCTGTTGGATCAGTGCTCGACAATTGTGGTCAGGTGGACATAATCTTCCTCGATTTTAGCAAAGCTTTCGATTTATATCACATGACCTTTTATTGTACAAATTGAATCATTTTTATGGAATTGATAGTTGACTTTTAGCATGGTTCAAAGACTATCTGTCAAATCGTTTACAAAGAGTTTTAATTGAAGGTGAGCGTTCTCACTGGTTACCTGTTTTACCGGGTGTTCCACAAAGCTCCATCCTTGGCCCCCTTCTATTTCTGCTTTTTATTAATGATTTACCTTCTGTTGCCAAAAACTGTACTACTGCATTGTTTGCGAATGATAGCAAGTGTTTTAAAGAAATCAATTATTTAAATGATTGTATTTTAATTTTATTGCAAAATGATTTGAACGAAATGTGCAACTGGAGTAAGCAGTGGAATATGAATTTTAACCCATCCAAATGCAAAGTTCTAACTATTACCCACCGTTGTCATCCAATGTTTTATAATTATTCAATGAATGGTGCTCCTATGGAACATGTTGGTTCTTTTAACGATCTTGGAATTTTAATCGATGAAAAACTGCCTTTTAATACACATATTGATCGACTCATTTCAAAATGTAACAGAATGTGAGCCTTGGTTTTAGAGCGCCTTCCCAAGTTTAATTTCGTTTATATAAGTCACTATTTTTAAGTATCTTGGAATATTGTTCTCTTTTGTCACCTCAAAATGCCATTAATGTATAAAAAAATCGAATCTGTGCAGCGTTCTGTCACTAAATATGTTTTAAATTCCTATGAGATTTCTTATATTCAACGTTGCATCGATTTAAAAATTTTACCACTCTGCTTTAGGAGAGAGATCAATGACCTGTTATTCTTTTTTTAAATTATACATGGTTTTATTCACGTAGATTTTAGTTCTGAAATCGTTTTTAACAACTTGTCACGTGACCTCCGTTCTACAAATGATGAACTTTTATCTGCACAATCTGTTCGCACGGAATGTTAATACTGGCCATTATTTTCTTCTTCCTGTTTTTACTCTTGTCGCCGTCAATTTAAAGGCATTGCCTGTTATGTCGTGCGTTTGCATGTTTTTATTATTTATGTTACTGCATATCATGAAGTTTGAATTAAAAAAAAACAAAAAAACAAAAAAAACATAGAAAACATGAAGAGATGAGTCTAATTCACAAACTTGGAACGCTTGACCCTAATGGCATGAACATTCATTTTTCCTTTAATGTTTGATCATTCACCTTTCTTCATCAATTTATTAATTTATTCGTTTGAACTTTGAACTCTACATCTCCTTATCTTCTCATCTCTATAGCAACCACCACTTCCTGTTTCATTATTCAAAACATTCTGCACTTTGATAAAGACTAATAAGTCAAACATTTGGCATCTATCAACTATAGTCGTGTTTCTTTCACCTTTATTACATAAAGGTGAAAGAAACACAACTACATACACACCAACACGACGGAAGCTCACCTTTTGCTCAACTCAAGAATTGTGAAGTACTAGTACTTCAAACGCTGTTGTCGACGCATGCAAAATAAATGCCCCAAATTGTTGGCAACACAGCATTAGCTGCTGCAAGCTTACTACACAGAAGGGGGATTGTTTCGTGAACAGTTGGAGCAACAGTGTTCCTTACATTTCACGAATCTATAGTGAATTTTTTAGTGATGCTTTACAGAGTGCAGACCCACATGGTCTCAATATTGATTTTTATAATGTTTAATTTCATCTTCCACCACAATGCTTTTCCGCTGTTGCCATAAAAGAACCATTTCCTCATGATCTCAAATAACTTTCCAAATGTAAATCAATCCACCTCACATTTCCGTTATTGATCATTTCCTGTAGAACCATTTGAATTGCTTGAAAAAGACTAAATAGTCAAAAATTCGCAACACAAGTTTTGTTTATTCCGTGTTTCACGTTACGGTTTGTTTCTACATTCATTCCAACACTATGGAAGCACTCTCATTATTCCAGTAGCAAACTGACTCTTAAATTAAAAGTAAGAATAAAGTTGTAACACATGACTTGAAGTTGAAAGGTACTCGGTATCGAAAATGAGTGATAACACTTGTTGTAAACTATGAAGAAGACATACCGTAATTGCCGGAGAAATTCAGGCACTTTTGATAAAAAATCACAGCTTAGTGTATTTCATGGTATCAATGCTCAAAGTTTGTGTTTTATCTCATAGAGGACATCATTGCTTGAATCCACCTGGTGCAATAATTTAAATCTATATTTTCATGTTTTGTGAAACTCTGCTTGAATACAGTCCTGTTTGATCATGATATGCGTCTGACAATTGCATCTCAATGAAACACTTAATGCAGAAAGTGTGGAATGTGTGGTGAACTGGTAATGGAACATGAAAAAAGAGCTTGTGGCTGACTACTCATATGTCAAAGAGCATTGACATGACAATGCAGACAACAGCTGCTGTCTGTATTGAAAGTGGAGTCACCCAAGACAATGAATTGACATTTATACAAGAGCAAGACTTAACTCCCCACATTAACAAAATACAAGTGAGAAGATTAATCTTAAAACTTTTTGGTTTTAAGCTAATGAACTGAGCGAAGATTAAAATGGTTGATTTTGCCCCAAATATCGCGAGAAACGGATCGTAATACATGATATAGTATAGGTACAGGCTATTTTCACAGGACCTTTGAACTAGTCGCTATGGAAACAAACTTGCCAAATTTATGATTGTAAGATTTTATCAATGAAAGGAACTTGCACAAATTAGGGCCCCATGGCAACCAACTGCTCTTGCTTTCAAAGTAAAAATGGATTCCAATCAGAGCAGACATATGGATCTCATTACGGAATCTTAACAATTTGAAGAGACAAAAGGGTCAAAACAATACTCCATTTGAAGAGAACTTCTACACACTGCCATGCTTCGAAATTGAACCAAAGTGTACATGCAACGAATAGACTTTCTGGTTCACTAACCTTTCCACGGTGTACTAGTATATTTTTATTGGGGTTATCGCTGGTTTATATCCAATAAAAATTGTTTTTGAAACATAATCATCAATCTTAATGATCAATTATCAGTATTATGACAATATCAGGTTGATGCCTGAACTAATATGTGTAAGCCAAAGGTCCAGTAACGGATTAGGTAGGAAATTGTAAAGGGAACTCAAATAACTGAAAGTGACATTTAGGAATCTCAAGACATTTTTACAATCTGGTGAAAATAATGTAAGCATGACCTATTTTCACAATCCTGTGAAATAGCCAACTTTATGAAGCTCATCTATTTCACAGGATGGTTACTATGGCAATATCATCCAGAGAAAATAGACTAGCAGGCTAGCCAAACTCAGGCTATAGTATAACCATGTTTCTGTGGTGACGAAAAGAGAAGCATGCAATTTCAATTTCTCTTCTAGTTTTTGGATAAAACTGCGAATTTATCCCGTCAGATTGGAATTCTGGAAGTGGAAACTATAAAATCTATATTCCTCTTCTATCAAAGAACATTTGGATAGTAAATTTGTCCCTGGATCATGTTCTGGCGCTACTCAGTGGCGACAAGGCTACAAGTCATCATACTCATCATCTCATTGTAATGGCATAGATGGAACTTTCCCTTCATCTATCATTTCAACCAATTAATTCTTGTGGTTATACACATCCCTTCGAGCATTAAATGTTTACCTTGTCTTATATAGACCTGTATTTCAACAGTGTGAACATTTGCAGTCACAAACTTGTGAGAGTGCCAAAGCGTTAGAGGGCCTGCATACAGTGCTCTACGAACAGAATACGTACTCCTATGTATTGAATAAAACCACATCGATCAGAGAGAAAATCATTGATAAAGACATAACACTCCTGGGTATCACTAAAACATTGCGCAAAGGAGATGACCATGCAATAAATGAACTCTGCTGCCAGGATTATAAGTTTGTTGGAGTTAATCGCCCTGAAGAAAGGGGGAGAAAAAGAGGAGGAATTGGGTTCATTGTCAAAACAAATAGTGAGGTGAAATCTCGCCTTCCCAATTTTAACACATTTGAATGTTTGAATGTTTATTTCAGGGCAGAATATTACAGGGTATTATAAATTTGGACATTAAACGTGACCTGAGGCCCCCCGGCGAGACACAAACGTCTGTACGAAGCAATTTGAAGCAATGACCAATGATGTTAGTGCAAGTTCCAATGCCGCCATAACTGTGATATACATGTACACACATTGTTATATCAAGGAGAGCGCAGTGGATCCTACAACTACGCAAGTTATCGTTAGAAGTAGAAGCCCCAGAAATCTCCCCTTTGGACCGAGTGTCTATGAGTGTCAGGACCATCACTATTTATCACACAGATCTCATTAACACAGTTCTGATTATTTCCCAGATAAAGTTCCTCTGAAAAAACTGAACAGAAACTTTGCAGCACTATTTACACATTAAACGCCAAGGATGAGAATGCACTATGGAGAATCCTCGTCCTTGGCTTGGCAGTGAATATCTTAAAATAGAAGAATCACTGACCTGCTAAAGCCTCCGGTCAGTGTGACTGTGGCCTCTGGATCAATTGCAGCCAGTTCTTTCTTCACGAGATCTTCCCAGAAAACTGCTTCTGATTTGCAAACAGGGATGTTGAGATCTGCGTGGAATGCAAGACCTGTGGCAGCAGCGGAGGGGTGAGGCATGACCTTTGAAGGGGTGAAGCAAGGACTAACCATACAAGAGTCGCTCATCTCTGTGATTTTGTACATCAGAACTCTGAATGACGTCACAGATGTTTCTGAACCCTGCATTAAACCACTTTTGTGCAGTGGACGGTCCCACGCCAAAGACTCCCTCAAAAAGCTAATATACTTCTTAAGATTGAATTCAACGAAATAAGTCCTTAAACGACTTACGTCCACAACTTTAAACCAAACACTACTCTGAATACATTCAGCCTCTTCACTATGGCCGGTCTCTAAAATATCCTACAGAAATAAGGCAATGCCAAATGCCACAAATATTCAGATCAAGACATACCTGTACAACAAGTTCTATGTGTTTCCCTATGTGAGGCAGACCTTTGATATCTGACCATCTTTTGATTGGATTTTCAAGGCTTGCAATGGTGCACATTCCACGACGAAAAGCAAGAGCTCTGCTGTTGTTCTGCTCATCTCCCTTCAAGACAGCATCGCGTTCCAGAATCCGCAGTGCTTGCTACTGAAGATCATAGATGACTCATGAAAGAGACGAAGGAGGAGATTGAAGAGAAGGCTTACCGTGAATATTAAATTACAGTGCTTCAACGGGGTTCTTCGCTGGCATTCATATTCAGAAAATGCTCCACTTGGATCACAGGAAGGAGCCGCTGGAGGCTGCAACACAAAATAAGAAAAACATGAAAATTCAGTAATGAGAAGATTACTATATAATTCAAGATCACCTGTTTATTTGGCACACGATTTTCCTCAGCGATTTCCAAGATGCGTCCTTCTCGAAGGCAGTTTGACAGCCACTGAGTCTTCACAAAATCAAGGTTTGAGACATCTGCGGCAATATTCCTCAAAGCCACAAAATCATCCACAAAAGAACTTTCTGTAACAATGATCCCAACATTTGAGCTGAAATCAAAAAAACAACTTCAAGAAGGAAAAAGTTTCATTCACATTATTGAAGCTCCTAAAGTAAAAAAGAGTTTTTGAGTCGACTTATATTTCCTAGGTAGTAAACATGATCATCCCATGCTTGCCATACTCCATGTTAAAAACAAAACTTTTATATATACAGAGTGGGCCAAAAGTAGTCTTATCTACTCCATGTAGGCATCATAGACAAGCAGGGCCTAGATGAGAAAAAGCCTCTTATTAACCGTGTTGTGGGCAGGGCTTAACTCACGCGACTGCCATATTGGACGTGTGACAATTTATCGCAGAGCGAAGCCTGTTAGCAGGATTAAGAATTAAACCATGGCTTGTGACAGGATTATCATCATAATCATTAACTCATTATGATTAAGGATAGGATAGAATAGGATATATTACATAGATAATTATAGGATTAATTATTAATTGGGAAATGGGAATGAAATAATAATTATAATAATTCATTAATTGTCATAATTGTGGCAAATATAAATTAAATGATTAGTGGCACGTTTTCATGACAATTTTTTGTACATCTGAGCTGTTCTATTCTGTGGAAGCACGCCCTCGTCCTTCGTTTCCCACCGCCGAATCGGTTGGGCCCAATCGGCCAATGCCAACTTAGCCAAGTGGGTTGAAGTGGCAAGTCCCGGTGCCAAGCGCTTGCCAAAAGAAAGTGCCAGCCAAAAATACTAGTTAGGATTTTAATAACCTGAATTCGGATACGACATTGAAGCCTTTTTCTTTAGATTTATTGTAGAGGGTAAGAAATCTCCTCTTAAAAATCTTAGTGCTGTCAAGATAGATCAGCGTCGACTTCAACTTTTTTGCAGAAGAATTTTCCGCCATGACTCCAGTGTATCACAGCCAATTATTAACCAGCGAATTTTGTGAGCGAGCGAAAGTCTATAGGCCATCATCTGATGAACTGATGAAGCTCGGCCCTGTACCCACCAAGTACACAGAAAATGTGGTGATGGAAGCAATAATTTTGAACTCTTACTCAGTGAGAACTTTGGTTTTAAATTATGTGTTACTTCATTACAGATCAATCATTGACCCGTAAAATAGACGAATAAGCCATTTCACGCCTTCAAGAGTAATTCGAAAGCCTATAATTGCATACAGACATCACGAAACTTTTTTTTTTAAATAAGGCCACATTGCAAGAACAGGAAAAGCGATTGCGAAACGAGTAGTGATTGGCGGCAAAATCTCTTGGTAAAGAAGTTTATTTTAAATAATGTTATGAAATATATGTCATTCACAATAATCATTTATATTTCCACCCTGAAAACATGCTGATCATTTATATATCCGTATTTATCCCTCCCAATCTCATGATCCTATCAAAATTTAGTCAAGCCCTACTTAAACAGCAGAATGAAATGCCTCTGCATCATATTTCTGCTGCTTTACCGATACGCTTGACTGCGTGCCAGGGTTTCGAGGGCCATGCACGGTCTAACTATACACTTATTAGGTCTATGATTATGAGGGAAACAAAAAACTGACTTCAGACAAGAATATTTATTACAAAAATAATACCTGTCAGCATGAGCACTAAATAGCACTGATTAGATAATTAATAAAAACACATACATAAATCAACATGCACTGAAGCATATTTTATTTATACATCGTTTATAATTATATATAAGTCTTTATATATTAATTATATTCACAAATAATAACCACATGGTCCACAATTACAAAAATTTACACACATATATTTAGGATTTTCATGAAATAGCACCAAATGTCTAAACCATAGCAAATGAAATTGAAGCAACGTTAAATGAAAGAACAGATAAATTTTGATGGGGCCTTGACCTCAATCTCATTCACCAACAAATGAGACCCCAGCCAGAATAACACAGAAGAGAAAATTAATTGTTTCACAGCATCCTATAAACCACAGCAGAAATTAAAACAACGCCAATGGAAGCAATTGAAATGAGCTGAGTAACACTTGGAAGAAGACGATCAACGATATTGAAAGCGTAATATGGAATTTCTTGGAATTCTTCAATCGGTTGCTTGTCCTTAGGTTCAACATCCAATGAATTCAGCACCTGTTGAATTATATAAAGGAATATCAGTGTGAGCTTCTTTGAAACGGTTGACTGACTTGTGCGACTGCTCTGTGAGCCGCTCTGACGCCTCCCTCCATGTAGCCCCTGAACACGGCAGACGACTCAGCCCCAGCAAATTTGATGCGACCAAAGGCTTTGCCCCATAACCTGTTAGAAGGAACATTGAATTATAATATATCAGCGAGTGATTTACTGTACATTCTGTGTGTTGTTATGAAGCCAGGGGGGAGGGTGTACACGCATATCCCAGAGAGCTCCACCCCGTCTTCATCTCCCCAATCTTTCTCCTTGTAATTCACAGGATCAGCCATCTCAGGTATTCGGAAAATTTCTGCATAGAACTTCGCTATTGCATCTCGTCTGTGATGGTAGAGTCAGAAATGTGAAAATAAAGAAAAATTAAGCAAAATACCGTTGAGTGACAGTCATGGATCCATACTTATTTGCATCAACAAATCTTGAGGTGAAAAATCTATAAGTATGACATGTGAGTAACGCTCAATACTGCACCCTATTATAGCAGGATGGCTTCCATCACACTTAGCATCAGATATCCCGTAATATACGAGGCCATCAACTGCAATGAACTCTCCTTTGAGAGTGTGATCAGTCCAATGGGCTCTCTTGTAATACATAACCGTCTTAATTGCGCGGCTCTTTTGGTTAATATCAGCAAACTAAAATCCATCAACATTTAAGTGCGGAAATCACTGTTATATGAATACTCACTGCTTTGTAACTCATAGGAAGAGATGGTTCAAACGAAATATGTTTCAGAAGCAGAGGACAAAATGCTATAAGGACTTCTCTCGCCTGAGAATTAATTACCAGTAAAAGCTTCTTTTTTTTAAAGTTTTGATAGAAACCCGAAAAGTAATTCCGTCCTCAGTGTGGATTTCAACTTCGGAATCCATCTGCTGAAGTTTGGTCACTCGTGTCTCAAAGCGGATATTTCCTGAGAACGAAACCAAATTTTTTATTTTTTTTTATTTTCCAGGATGAAATACTAGTATACCTTTGAGATCGTCAGCCATTTTTTCACTAATTGAGTTAGAGCCTTGCTTGATTTTCATGGACTGAAACAATTCAAGTAAGAAAACTTATCGAGGAAAAGTCGTCATCACCTGCATGCCATATGGCGCCTGGCTGGCGAGAAGGGCTCGGACACCCCCACATGAATGAATAAGAAAGAGAGCGTCCAACATAGAATGTTTTGACTCAATCGTGACTGCGAACAGCGCTAAACTTGTCAATAAACGAGCAGCTCTAAAACAGGGAACAGATTCAGATGAAAATCAATCCATTCGAAATAGATCTCACTCAGTCCAGCATGATTTACGGACAAATTCCTCCAAAGTAATGGAGTCCCATTTTTCAGCTTCAGGTGCCGTCCAAGGGGCATGCAAGGGCACCTACAACATTGGTGCTAACTTCTACATCGAATCTATGGACCACTTACTTGCAAGCTGAGTTTGTCCAAGAGTTGAAGGCAGTTTGAGAGATCAAGAAGACTGATGAGTGACAAAGGGGGAACATCACCTTCAAAGAGCTTCCTCACACCCTTCAATGCATACAAAGGAGAGACAACAATCTGATTCCAAAGTTAGCGAAATATTTTCATGCTTACATTAAGACAGAAAATTGCTTTTCCATTTTGAGGAACTTCATAAAAGTCCAGTCCGAGTGATTCTGCCAGTTTGATCACTTGGGTCTGTTGTTCTCCGTAATACGCCCCTCCTAAATCAGCAAAGCCTACTGATGGATCCTGGGGATAATAATGCATTCCACCAAATGGTAATTAATTATTAGCGTTTATGTGAGTAGATCATGATTCAAAACATGTATTACAGACAGGATAAACCATGCAAGAAGAAATACATGTAATCATAATGAATTTAACACTATTTTGGTGTAAACAAAAGCACATGATTATTAAAATAATACAATATGAAACATGGTAAATCCATTATTATGGTTATATCCATGCAATCCAGAATAACTAGGAGCTATGAGGTGAGCAGTGAGAGCAGGCGGGTCGGGTCTCACCCTCAGGGTCCAGGCACGACCACCAACGCGAGGACGTCCTTCCAAAATACAGACATTCAGCCCTTCTCTAACAAGACACTGGGCAGCATGGAGACCTGTACGATAGATAAATAATGTATCAATGTATTTGAGGTGTTACTGATTACGTGTATTCGTTACATATTTTAATATTTTAATACGTTATCAACTGAATATTCAATATTGATTGTAAATATTGTAAAAAAAAAAAAAAAATGTTAATTTCATATCTGATATCATCATCACCGCTGATCCCAGCACCAACAACAATGACATCGAACAGCTCGCGATCTGCTTGAACAGCCATCTTTAGAGGTAAATGAAGCAATGCGTTCAAGTAACTTCATTGGATAATTGCTGATGAATAATTAAATATAATGGCAACCCAGTTTTCCACCCTTTCATCAAACAGTTTGGAGTGTTTATAGTCAGTTCGACCTGGTTCAACAACTCGGTGTAATATAAGCGATATTCATAGCGTCGTGGTTGATTATCGATGAAGGACAAAAAATATTAATAGTCATTTCATGGACGGAGTTAAGCTGAAATCGCTGTCTTCGTGCTTGAGGGTGTACAGATTATAGTGCTTCATCACTGTTAACTTCTAGTACATGTACTAAGAAGGAATAGATTATAGAGGGAAAACGATGGTATACTCGGTATCACTAACGGAATAGCCAACATTTATTACTAGCAAAAATATTGTCTACCAGGCTACCAGTACAGTGTGAGTACACAAGTAATAGGTACCACCACCAAGAAAATACATCATTAGTTACTATTTAGTACCGAATTGGTTGACACGCGGTCATCCCGGGAAATACATAGCGCTACCTGGCGAATATCATTGAAACTGCTTTACTAAACATTTCGCATGCAACACCAAAAATAAACATGTCTGCGCCCAGGGGAGATGCGAAGTTGAACCCTTACGAGAGTTTTGAACAAAATGTGCCTGGTCAGAGGATCAACTGGTACGAACTCATGGATCAAATGATCGGAGAGAAAAAACAGAGGTTCAGTAATATCACTGTGCCGAATGTAGGCATCCCTCAACCTATGAGGCCTCCAGAGGAGATCCGTATCTCCGGTATTATGGAAAGCTGTGCATTTAAAAGCACCATGAGTTTTGCAATCGGTGAGTTACCCATCTTCACTTTTAAGTCATGTAATCGTAATATAGTATAGTTATCGTGGTTACCGAACCGTCCCAACTTGGGCTGAGATCATCATAACGCTTTAATCATAACGCACCCGTAACCAAACGAGGTGCGTTATGATCGTGAATTCAACCTCCCTGGCTCTGAAAAATAAAAATAAATTTTAATTGCTGAGAACCATCACTTTAATCATAATAGTCGATAGTGCTGTGTCACAGGGCAGGATAGACCAGCCACATACTAATTGACCAGCATCGTGATCCAATCCCTGTAGGCATCCCTTTGGGCTATTCCAGGAATGACTAACTGATGTAACGGCAATAAGATCTGTTGCGGTCTTTTGATGATATCAAGTTACTGTAGAACAGGAAATTTCCGCAGACTGCAAATTTCACGGTTTTATGGCTCAGGCTTTTATTCGCGGCACCAATTATTCGTGGACAATGGTTGCTAGGTCATATTATAAAATCGCCCAGAAGGGTTTCACGGGCATCTAAATTTCGCGGTCGATCGTGATCGCGTATATAGCGAAATTTCATGCGGCGCGAAAATTTCCTGTTCTACAGTAGCTGGTACGACATAACATTTTGTTAATAAAAAGCATCTACCATGGACCAGGGTTTCTTCAACATGGATCTTGTTTTTAGTTTCATTGAACAAGATTCAATTCAACCAATTCTTTGGTGTTCCAATACCTGTAATTGATTGCTTTCTCTCTTCAGGTGGATTACTGGGCGGTGCCTTTGGTCTCTTCACAGCCGGCATTGATCCAAATATCACAGGATCAGAAACACCTACAACCAAACTAGTCCTCAAAGAAATGAAATTCAGAACGATATCTTACGCTAAAAATTTTGCCATGATTGGAGCAATGTTTGCTGGCACTGAATGCGTAATTGAAACGGTGAGGAATTTCTGAATGTAAAAATTTCCCTTTTTAAGATTAACCATTGAACGCTTTCAGTATCGTGGAAAAAGTGAATTATTGAATGGAACATTATCTGGTGGAATCGTTGGAGGAGTCTTAGGTTTTAGAGGTTAGTCACCCTGTTGACCTTTGACCTTACTTAAAGCCAATTTCCTTTTCAGCTGGCCTACAAGCTGGGATTTTAGGTGCAGCAGGCTTTGCCGCATTCTCAACAGCCATAGATTATTGGATGCGTCATATGTGAATAAAATATTTATTAACAGTATCAATTGATGTCTCATTGAATGTTACTGCAAACAGTTGTGGTTTTTAGTATTTTGAGCTGCAATTAATACTTCATTATGATGATGAGGGGAAGAATCATAATTTAAAAATAATTTGAACGATTTACTTGAACAATTGATATGCAACAAGTCTCACAATTGTACAAGCTGGCCCCATTTCAAACTATGACCACAAATAATCAGCAATTCAATGCTCGGAAGCATCAAATTTTCACGTGTACAGCATAATACACTACATAATATGTATTATAATCAATATCAACGAAAACAAATTCTTGGCACAAAAGTTAGCGAACAGAAGCCAGACGTTGGCCGAACTTAATTTTGCGTCCTTCAGGTATGTGAAACTTTAAACCAGGTGGTGCTTCAAAGATGAGCACAATCGTTGAACCAAGGTTGAATTCACCAAAAGAATCGCCCTTCTTCATCGGAATGCCTGGCCGAATTTCATTGCTAAACTCTTCATCAAAATGCTGATCGGTTGGTTGATCAGGGATGTTTGTGAAGAGCCTCTGGGAGAAAAATCGTGAAATCATTAGATGAAGGCATTGAAGGTAGATATCAAAGTGAGAACCTTGTCATGGTAGACTTTAATTGAGCCAACATTTGTGGCTCCAACAGCGGCCATTGCAAAGAATCCATGCTGCCAAGTCCCGTAATAAACCGCTCGTTCATTGAAATTGAACAACCCTCGCACCCTCCGTGCAACTAACTCACTAACACTGAGCAAATCTCCTGAAAAAAGAAACAAAGAAAATAAAAATAGATCTATGATCCCGCAAAACGGGAAGTTCACTTACCGGGAAAATGTCTGCGTGTACTGACGGTCCATTCTGAGGGAGAGTGGAAACCATGGTAATCACCAGGGGCCAGATACACAACACAATGATAGAGTTCATTCTCTGGGTTGTGCTTCACACGCTCAGCGTAGTCTGCACTTTTCCTTTCACTGGAGCGCCAAGAAACCGGGCCAAGGAAGTCAGCCAGAGGGTACGTAACGCCCTTCACCTGCTCCACTTGACCATCCCGAATGCGTCCGCAGTGGAGGATCTTACCGTCAGATGGACTCGTCTGTGAAGAGCACGGACTCACTAGCTCGCTCACTTACTCACGTGCACTCACCAGTAAGGCTTTCTTATCAACAGGTCGACATCCAGGCCTCAACCGACGACGGAAGAATTCTCCCAGAGTGCGGTAATAATCCAAATCTTGAATAGCTGCTTCTTCAAGATTACAACCAAACAAACTGATGTAGACTTTGTACAACGGTGCACGCAGAGAAACAGGCACCTCAATGCTATTCAATTTGCCCCACATTCGCGAGACAAAATTCAACGGCAAGGCTCTGTATATGCTGACCTGTGGAGCAGATGTCTGAAATAGAAACCTGAAGCAGTGACCAGCGTTACCTGCCAATCAGACGCCAAGCCCGACGGTCTTGCATCATCACCTGGCGACTTCATATGCCGCTGTTCTCGCTCGATCACATGACCATACTGTTGATAGCAAATGTATGCAAAACCAACGCTCATGGGAATAGGGACCCATTTCAGAGATCTCAGGTAATGTTGAAACGTCTTTGGCCTCTCCGCTCCTGCTCAAGGAATCACTGCATGAAAACCAAAATGAGGAGATTCTCATACCTGTGTTGATGTGTCTGAATTGAAGCGACTTTTGTATATGTAGCCGAGAGGAGCTCCTCAGGACGCTCCTCATAACAAACAACATGACGCAATTCTGCAACAAGTGACAAGAGTGAATTAATCAAAATAATAATATATAGGCATACAATATTATGCTATAAAATTAATCATGATTGAACACGATGGACTTGAACTCAATGTAAGGAATATGAAAGAAATGAATATTGGCTTTTGATTAAAAACATCAAAAAGAAACAAAGCAAGATATAGAATTTGAAAAATAAAAAATAAATTCTGTTATAATTAAGATCAAGGGAGAAGGTATCGAAACACACAAAAACTATAAATGCCTTGACAAAATCAACAGTGTCAAGAATGAGATCTATTGCGACTGCAACAGTCAGTCAAACAAACTTACGAAGTTAGTCGAAAGGAGTCAGTCAAAATATTGTCAGCGACAGTTAGTCATAACTAATTGCAGTCATCATTTTGAAATTGTTGTCAGTCAGATTTTGACATCAGTCACTGACTTATAAAGTGAGAAAGCAGTTAACTGTTAAGTGTCTTATTAAGTCAGTCATTTTGTGATCACAACTCACACCCACAGGGGGTCTTACCAGTAAGCGAGCAGATATGGACCTAAGCCCACAAGTGTGCCTGAAATATCCGTTAGCATAAATGCACTACATCATGCATATATCAGATTCATTTAGAGCCACAGCGTTTGCTCATTGAAAGCCATTGCAAGCATTGCACACCTAGGAATACATTCAATAGAACCATTATACACTTAGTTTAACCCTTCTTGCGCTTTAATATCTTAGGCCCCGTATCCCTCTGTCTGCCACATTAATTTCAGAATTTGTAAAACTTTCTTGAAAAAACCATATCTCAGCCATTTCTCAACATAAACTACTTTATACCAAATTGCATCTACATATTCTGAATTTTCTGATGAATCCATAGTCAGAGCTAAGAAACTAAGAAAAACTATATGTTCATTTGATAAAACATTATTACAAGAATTTTTCTTATGCAGAACATGATACAAAGTCTCTGTAGCTTACTTAAGGCTTCAAATACAAGGTAAAATAATAGAAAAAGTTACCAATTGAATGTTAGGAAACTTACAAACACTGAACATTACCATTAATAGCATTCAAGACTCAAGAGTATGATATCTTTTGAACACCAGTAACTAGAACTAGAAACATCTATCTGCAGAAGCCATGGTCAACTGCAGTGTGTAGTAAAACAGCGTATTACTACATGTAATCAATGTTTCATTCATGAAATAGCAACGATTGCACGCAATAGAATCTATCTGCAGACGTTTAAATCCCCCGGCATTTAAACAGAGGTCGGCAGGTTCAAAACAAAGCTGAGGCTAAAAATAAACAACCACATGGCTGAAACCGGAAGCCTAAGTAGGTCACATCTCCGAGCATAGCCTACGATCGATTTATGTCACGAAAAGTAATGGAAAGTGCCGACTAACTTCGGGTATCTTCGGAAACAACTATTGTCGCATTTAGCAGTCAGAAGGATCATAACGCATCGCGACAATAATCGCGACTAGCACAAGAAGGGTTAAACATTGCACCTCTTACGAACGATTTACCCGAGCGATTGCGGCAGCAAATAAGAAAATCCTAATTTTTTTTTTAAAGATGACACTTCGACTAATTCGCCATTTTGTCTTTACATCACATGATCATGTCATGTGACTTCTTCAACAACAATAGCACGTGGTCGCACATGTGTCTGTTTATCAACAATGAAATACGTTCGCAAGCACATTAAATCGTTGTCACCAGAGTTTAATGTTAATTTTAAAGGTAACGATGAGAGAGAAGCCAATTCAGCGCTATCTTATCTGCCTCTCGCCGATTGTGAAGTAGATGACAGTGAAAACGAACGAGAACATGCAGCACGTTCAGCTTCATCTAGAATCGGTCATAATGTTTACGACAGCTATGGTCGTAACATCAGGTGCCCATGAAACGTGCTATTGTTTACATGTTCTGCGCATGCTCACAACACCGAAAACTCACAACCCGAGCGCTCTCAGCCGGCGATGTTATTATTGCCAACTTTAATGTGAATCAAGAAACTTGAACTCTTGTTACATGACATGACATGATGACATGATGGGGTTTTACGGCTCCATCCAAACCATTCAGATGATACGGGCGCCAGAACAGAAGACCCGGGACTGGAATTTCCCCCTACTCTTATTGATAAATCCCAAGGGTTCTTTGTCCTGCATACCACCATAGACAGTAGTATACAGCGCCCGGCCGGCCTTGTTACGCAGTTGAGCAGCACTGCAGAGTCACCGAAGAATAACAATTATAACGAATTACAATAATAATTAACAATCATCCCGCGGCCTGATCATTCAATTCGATGATCCCCTCTCAATAATAAACGACAATGTCCGCTGTTGGGGTGATAATGCCAGACTGTAACTGACATTAGTGATAATCAGATCAGTTACACTTGTGGAATTAAGTGTGACCCTCTGCACCCAGTGTGACTCACAGGTCTACTCAATTAGGGTTTAGGGTTACACTAATTCATTACAGGATGCAGACTAATTCGCCATTTACTGTCTTGATACGATTTGCTAATCCGCTGCTAATGACATTCAACAAATTAATGTTCAATGACATTTAATCATCATGATAAAATCATGACCGCGGGATTCTGATCCTTATTATCGCTCACTTAGGTTCGCCTCGTTCGCATTACATAATGGAGGGTGGTACGGTTTCAAATCACGAATTTTGGAATTAAACATCTTGAATGTGCTCCATTTTGGGAATGCAAATCGCAACAAACCTTCCGTCAACAGGTTGAAAACAATTGAGTGTTAAAACACACTCGGGAATCAGGATTATAACACAACCAACAGAGCTTCTGCTTCGAGGTGAAGTGAAATCATAACGTTCCTTTTTATTTAGTTCGTTATGTTTCGACGAGCACAAAACCAAGGATGTTAATATGACTGGATTGCTCAAAGCGGTTTTGGTGCGCATATACCCCCGGCCAACATGCCTCGTTCTGAATTCAAATGACGTCACACCAACTGGTTCCGCGTCGTAGCAACGAGAGTGTTAAACGGACCCATTATCGCTCTCTTGGCTATGTGAAAGTGGTGAAAAAGGTTGTCGTTCGGGATTGTGGCAACCGATGAAGTGCAGATACGAATCATAATTTTCACAGGTGTATAGGT
>KB309065.1:2148-28898 GCA_000328365.1 Capitella teleta
TTGTCTATCTTAATGTTATAATATTTTACACATTTATCTTGGATTGGGTCTCCCATGGAGCACATCTGAACATCACCTGTTAGAGATGGAAGACATGAAAATGTGGTGTTTTCTTAAAGATTATCCATAATGCCTGAAATAACGCAAAGTTCACAAAATATACATCCTAATTAATCATTCCAGCGCAAAATAATAATTACCTGATATCATTTACAGTGAGTGCATGGATTGACGGTGCTAACAGTGTGATGTCATCGGCGTAGCCGAAACTACCACAAAACATTACCAAGATAACAGCCAACTCCTGAACGACTTAATCTAATTAACAACTCATCAATATAATTCACAAATAAAACCGGAGAGATTACTCCTCCTTGTTTGACACCGTTTCTGGCTCGGTGCCAGCTACTTTAGCAAGTATTCCATCGGATTCGAAAAATGTTTAACTATATACATATTTACAAGTATTCTGCATACAAGTGGGCATAATCTCTTCGCTCGAAGGACTTCGAATAATTTTACAAACTCCACTCTGTCAAAAGATTTGCTGGCATCCAACAGCATAACATGCACATTGCTTCTTCCATTGAGATAATATTGAATTGTTTCATTTAGTACAAATGTACATTGCGTTGTGGAATGATTTTTACGAAACCCATATTGTAAATCTGAACAGCGAAGTACTTGACTGTTGCTATGGAGAATGGTGACATCAAACAATTTGGCTATTACATTACCTAATGCAATTCCTCGATAATTAGATGAACATTTTAATGATTTCTTTTTATTCTTAGGTAATGGGATGACAGTACTGAGTGCAAACTCACGAGGAATTAAGCTAAACAACAACGAAAAGTGAATAGATAGAGAATCAAGACAATTAACAATATAGTCAGACGAGAAATCAACAGTTTCGTCATTCTTTCCTGCTTTCAAACACTTGACAGCCTTAAAAACATCAGCGAGTGATACCGTGTGAATATGGTAGCACTGTGAACGAGCACATCGTGAGCGTATGTCACTTCCAGGTGAAGCTAACATGGAATCCATTCTATCGACATCGTATGCAACAGCATTGAACACCTCGGATGTTTTTCGCGCAAACAACTCCCTTATGTCCCAGTCATCAACCATCCCGTCTACCATAGCAACCCTGTTAGTTTTCCTTCCAGATATTTTCTGCGCTCGTTCCAAATATCTCTTCCCCTGTCCTTTGCAAAAGCATCGGCTAACTTGTTGGCTCTGCACTGCTCTTCATGCCGCTTGACATAGCGAACAGCGTAGCGATAACGCTTTTCGCGCCATAATCCTTATCAAGATGGAGCTTGTGCTTTACGGGAAGTTGGTTTGAAGTACAATTTGGGAATTGGAATTAATCAGTTGAAAGAGGAGCAGTTGAGTGTGTTTCGCCGTATAAATTTCATATTCAGTTGTACTCATAAAATTATAAACAATACTAGTATTGGAATTTCAAAAACAACTGAAATACATGTAAATAACAAATTGAGCAAGACAAGAAGAAGCGCGCGACTAAATTGGCGTGACGTTTGCACGATATTTCTCAGTTTTCAGCGCATACGAGAAGGGAGGGGGGATGAAGTCCGCTGAACGCTTTCATAGAACTGCGATTTTCGACTCTCTACTTCGACAGAGCGCCTTTCTGGGAATTTAATTTGTGTACAGCCTGTACGTGCACCGAATGGCGAAATGAGGTCATTCTGTTGAACTGTGTTGAAAAAAAAATGCTTCAATAATATTTGAAGCTCTAGTTTTTTGCGTTGACGGGATTGTGCATTTGCAATAACCACCGTGACAGTGTACTGGATTAAATTAATGGATTACTAACACACATGAATCGGACGAGGTGTACACCTTGGCTTGGCATCTCGCTGTAGTTTATCAACTAATGGATTCTATACTCTTGAATCTTGCTAGAATCACAGAGTGTGGAAGTAAAGACGAGTTGTAGTAAGTTTAATTAATTATAAATTTATAATAATAGCATACTTTTCAACTGTGAGAGTGGGATGATGTGATAAAACTCGGTTTTATCGAGAAGCAGTCGTGCACTCGAGCGATATCGGCCGCCGATTTCCAGGGAAAATATGCGTCTGCGCGCAAACTTGTCAAAACCAATTACCAAGAATAGATGTTTTAGTGAGTATTCTCTCACATTGCGAGGTCAATGTTGTCATGCTGTGGCACATTATTTTCACTGCATACTTACTATTTAGAATGTTTGTTTTGTATGCATGGTATCTCAAGAGACAAACACTATAACAAAACATTTTAAGTGTAAGTGGCGATCTTTTTTGACACTCAGCATAAATAAAAAACAATTCTAGCTTGCTTGCCATTATTAGACTTCACTTCATGAATTAGCAGGACTAATCAATTAAGCAATCTAAACGACATTTTTCAATTGAAGTAATGAAGGATCAAGTGGTTTTTTATTAATAAACTGAGGATATAGTTTGTATATTTTATTAATTTTTAGGTGGCAAAATATATCGGGATTGTAGTTTGTGTGAGTTTGAGGCTGGTATTAGCGTTCTAATTGCCAAATTACACAATTTTTCACAAGCGTCTAAAATTGAGCGCTGAATTCATTATCATTTCATGTAACTTCCAAATAAACATACAATAATATCTCCGTCTCTATATGAGGAGCTGTAGCTCGTCACCGTCCAATGTCGCCGATCTCTTCGATGTGATCAAGCTGTAGCTCTGCGGCAACATTTTTAATAATATAAGCATCGGATGCGACAATTTTTTTTTTCCCCTTTCAAAGAGAACCCGCATTTCTCTTAGCATAACTGTCTTATAACTGTCAATATAATTATTGTATGATAGTTATCAGATTAATCGATTCAGTTGGGTTTGGGTCTTAGGCCTACATTTAATTTGCGCATTTTGAGAATCATTAAAATTAAATTTCAATATGTTTACAGAAATTGTATATCTTTGAAACTAGTGGCTCATTTCATTAGCATGCAGCTGTGATATACTCACCTGATTTGCACAATGTGAGAACCAATCCGAAGCCAAAAGCAAATTTAATTCCAAAATTTCTTAACTTGGACATTGTCTATGCCAATTAGTATCCCATATAAAGATTATATTTTATTTTTGTTATATTACTTTATATATGGATACTAATGCCAATTAATCCCAGAGTGTTTCGAAGTGACACGTTGCCAGCCGTTGGCATCTTTTATTGCTTGACTATTCTTATTGATCTTGAACTATGAGGCCACGAGTTGAAGACAAATGTCGATATGTGACACGAATTCGACCACAGAAGAACACAGGCCTATATACCGGACGCAGTGCATGCAGGCAAGATGCAAATATATATATAATACTGGTAACTAATAGGATAGGCCCTAATTAAATGCATGTGGGTTAGTCTAATTGGGTGCGTAGGATTGTGTCTCGATAGCTTCCAAGGGCCATTAATTTGAGAGCATTGTCACAACAATTCATGCAGTACAGGCCTCAGCCATCATATTAATATTACAAATTCGTATGTACTAAATCCTTGGCTGTGTCAACTTATACGGAGAGCCGATCCACCCTGTAATGATGTCGTTCCATGATGTCGCTCGCGTAATTAAGGTCGACACAGATCGACACAGCTTGCATGGAACCACTTTTCCAAGAAGTTAATCTCCATTGCAGCATTGAATATCAGACTGAAAACCTTTTATCTCAGTAAATCCCGAATAAAGATTGTGTGAATTCCCAAACTTCTCCTTAAAATGGATTAGAGTGCAGTTGTCAGTGCAGTCTCCCCCTTTCTGAACAATCCTTCGATCGTTGTCGATCACGCGCATATTTTGGTCTGGAAAATGGGATCTATTCGTGGATTGCTGATCATCTGCCAAACACAACATCTTCGTATCTGTTCTCTGACTTAAGCATTCGATTATGAGAGTGCAACCGACCGATGCGCTACTGTCGGTCTCGTTTGTCTCTGGGTCGATCGAAGCCATGACAATAATCGGCTGCTGACGCAAACAACAAATCCAATCTATAATTATTGATATTAAACATTGTACTTGATTTTGATCTTCTTGGGGTGGGATTGAGTTGCAACTCGGTGTCATCTTTCATTGTAGTATTTTATTCATAAAGCCTAGTTGTTATAATACGACAAAATTTAACCAATGGAATTTTGATACCAAAAATATTCCCGTCAAACTGCCTCTCTTTAGGGACTTTTACTATTACGCAGTTCCTTGGTAGGAGAGACACGGGATTTGTGTAGCTCACGCAGAGTTGTCTGATTTTTACGTGTTTTCGCACATGTTCCCAAGCAACCAATATCAATTTCCTGTAAAATTATCATAATGTTTCAGCGCTTTTTGCCGCTTTGGTAGCGTCTCGTACAGACCTACCCACAGCATTCTCAGTTTCTTTGAGAAAAATGAAGCCGATCCAGTATCGATCCGTCATAAGTTTCTTTGTGTAGAGTGGCAAAAACTGCAAGAAAATCATCCATATTGTGAAGATATGCCGCATCTGATGCAATGCCTAAATGATGGGTGGTGGCCATATAACCAGGAAGAAAGAACCTTGATGATGGCCACCATGACAGTCAAGACCGCTACCAAAGCAGCGACACTCGAGTGATTGATCTTAGAAATCAGACGAATCTTGCTAATTGAACTGTGTGATGTGACTGGGATATCAGCAAGCACTGTGCAGCGAACTATTATTATTGCGATGATCTGGAAATGCAAAATAAGTTATCTGCTCTGTTGTTTCTGGAGTTGTTGACAGAATCTCAAAAGGTTGTCAACTCGTCCAACCAACTTAATTCTGACTGGCGGTAAACTGGGACCTCGCGACTTTTATGGAAGACTTAATTATATGCAAGGAGACAACAATTTTTCACTGTGAATCTGAAAGCAAGCGGGAGTCCATGGAGTGGCGGCATCCATGATCGTGGATCCCCATCTTCTCAAAACGTCAAGGTTTCGAATACGACCAAGAATATTATAATGCCAGTTTTCTGGGATTCCAAATGAATAGTTCACATTGACTATTTGGAGAAAGGAACCACCACCATAGGTGCATACTATGCCAAGCTACTCAAAAAAAATCCATGCAGTGATCAAGGAGAAACGCCGCGGCTTGTGTGCTCACCTGAATCAGCATCGCTGAAAAGCGCCCTTGTGAACAAATCTGTAACGCAGTTTGGTGATAACAATCAGGGACATGTAAAATAAACCAGCAGAGCATGACGGTCAAGTCGATCGCTGATTGGTCAGTTTGAGTGGCCAGCAGCCAAGAAAATGCAACGCAAATCGATGTTGGCGTTGTTATCATCATATCATGTGGCTTGGCATTCTGAATTTATGATTATTTAAATGTGAGATGAAAAGGGAGGGGGGTTGGGGGGGTAGTGGTGAACCCGTTGAAAATGATTTCCAAGCCGTTTACTTTTAGTTGATCCTTGCGGTAGTCTAGCGTCTATTTCACCAAAATTAAATAGAGCTGAAATTTCTTAACACCACACGTCCAAAGGTGGGCAGTAGGAAAAAAAAAAACCTCTCAAACATAGAAATAAATAAGCAACATATATTTTGTGATAAATATTTATCAGTTGTTGTTGTAATTAAAACTCATAAATAATTCAAAACAACATTATAGAAGTGAAAAACTAATCTGTGCTTTTGATAACATAACTCACAGAGAGTTTTAAATAAAACGGTATTATGTTTTCTGTATCTTTCTTTTTGAAGATAGAATTATTGCAGAGTATTTTAAAAGTGACATTTACAGCCTTTTGTCCAATACGAAATGAGTATATAGGAGCCATTTTGTGAAAAGCTTCATATCGTGGAAAGTACACACTACAAAAATGTCTGGTGAGCTCTCAGAGGTCTATGAAAAATTACCAAAAAAAAAAAAAAAAAAAAAAAGTTTATATACTCAAAGTGAAAAACTTCAGCATCTGCTAATAACGAAGAAGAGAAATATATACTAATATGTCAGTATATATACTAATATGAGGTTATCACACGTTTCTGGAGGGAGCGAATGAATTTAAGTACATTTCAAATTCTGGCTCCAAAGAAATACCACAGAAACACTAAGCTATGTTTTGGATCCTCAACGAGATCATTCAGAAAACGAAAAATAAAAAACTACACGAGAGACGATCAGTTGGGAACGGGGGTCTGTTGTGCCGCATGCATGCGAGTCGCGACTTCATAGACGTAACCGATATCAGGGCGCTGCTCAGGATCAGGATTGATACAAAGATTGACTAAATCCCGTAGCTGGAAATACAACAACGCATTATCAAAAACTTAACGAAAATGATGCTTACGTCAGCGGAATAGTACTCGGACAGAGATGGGGGGGTAGTCGCACTGCTCAATTTTCTTGCATAACGATTAAAGATTCATTTTGTCTCCATAGAACGGAGATTGCAGCGCTGCCATCTGTGAAAAATTTACAATTCTTCAATGTTTGGATGTATAACTCACTGACCTCAAATAGAGTAAGCAGCCCAGAGACCAGATGTCAGACTTGAAGTTGCTGCCGTTCTCATGGATCCTCTTTGGAGACATGTAATACGGTGTTCCGACTGCTGTCTAAACAGGACATTGCCATTGCTGTCATGGCTGTTCGAAAACAACGATCGATCTCGCCCCAGGTCTCCATTCCAGATGAAGAACAGCAGGCGGATGAGGCAAAGATCAAGAGCAGGAATCAGTTCAAGGTGACCAAGATGCTGCTGCTGGTCGTTGGCTGTTTCTACACCACTTGGCTACCCTGGATCGTCTGCATTAGCGTCGCATTCAGCTTGCCACCGTCCTGGAAGGAAAATGGTGTCCCAGAGTGGTTCAGCTTCTTGAATGCATGTACTATCCTTCTTATATTTCTAAACCCCATCGTAAACCCATTTATTTATGGTTGGAGGAACTTGCTGTTCAGAGATGCCTACTACAAACTTTTTGGCATCAAGAGGAGTTGATTACTTCGTGCGATAACAGTTAATACTTCGTTAAACTGGTTTTTATTATAATTTTAATTTTAAGTTCAAAGTGTAGCCTTTATTCATCTATTTTTAATGATTCCATTTGTGTGCGTTTAACTTCTCCTCTTCACAGTACCAAAGTGCAGTATTTGACCTATAATTATAACGAATATGATTATAAATACTATTCACAATCATAACGTTCGTGGGCCTATCGGGTCTCACGCTTTGCACCTCGACCTCGACGGGCGCCAAAGGATATAACATACCGTTATGATTTATATCCTTCACAATGTACTAGTACTTTAGGTTTTGCATGTTATGATTATTTGTCATGCAGACGAATAAACGAATTCCTGTTTCCGGTTAAGCTCGAGCCAGGGAAGCAGGGGTTAGTGAAGGGGTTGGGCCACGCGAAACGATAATACGATAAGATGCCGTCAACATGTCACATAATGTCGGTGAAAGATTGCCGTACAATATTATGGTATTCAATGCCTAGATGCACGGCACTTGAAGAGGAATATGGCCCCCCTTCAACGGATGTCCATTACTGCAATCATGTATCTAGATTGCATGTAGGCTTACTCTCGTAGTGGGAATGTCTTGTCGATGCATGATACATCGCAGTGGACCCCGCAAGCAATAAGGTTACTAATATATAACACACATGACGATCATAATGCAATTTCTAAGTAATCGTGAAGATTGATATGGCTCATAAGTCCGTAACGTTTCATGATTCATTCAAGTGCTTTTTTGGTGGAGGGGGGGTATAGGCAGCATATCATTTCATTAATATAAGATTTTAATGTATAAGAAACTGGCTATAACGTCACTATCTACAGACTAAGAATGTAAGGCAATATATTATGCGTCCTATTTTATCCTAAACCCACCCAGAGGTTTCAGGGTGAATTTACGGTACAGTTCAAATACGACGAGAGTATTCCTGTAATATAATATGAGGCCAACGTCATTGGCGGCAACAGCTTTGCAGGAAGCAGTCTTATGGAGAGGAAAATGCCCTTCGAGATTATGATAGTTTCTTTGTGTTCTTAGTGTGGAAAAAGGGTCAATCTGTGAGTTCAGTCACAGGAGACGCCAACGGTAATCATTATATTCATTGCAAAACCAGCAATATCGTCTCAAATGACGTCATACCAGAGCATTGTATTTAATACTTACTGGGTCATTTGCTGGATGTGCAAAACATTACTATGTGACGTCATTGGTGAAAACCAACTAACTATTCTAGAATCCATTAAAAATATTTTCCTCATCCCCAAAGGTTATCTGAGGTACAGAAGTTCAGTATGCCTGTGTATACACTGCTCCTCGCTACCGTCAGGACGAGGTGGGTGAGCCATGAACAGTGGAGATGCCGCGCGAATGAGCGAAACAATGCAAGCAGAAACTCGTCATTGGAACAGATACAAACATGCAGAGTGCAACAAAAGTGCCTCTGAATAGAGATGGAGGTGAAAAATCTATCAATTTTCAACGTCAGAAAAGAAGCCATCGAGGATAATGTGAGACTCAGTAATTGAATGGCTGATGGAGTCACCCCCAATTAATGCGAGGGAGATGTGATTCCCACGGCAGTATTGCCTATTTGTAACTAGATTCACGCAATGAGCTAAGGTAGTTTTGTGTTCTCCGTGACACCTATTATCGCTATGTATATAGAGAACGCAAGGCATTGATCACAATCATCTTAGATGTACAGTAAAACCTCGATGTGTCGAAGTTCGTGGGGTTAGCTCAATTACTTCGACTTAGGGATACTTCGACGAAGGGATCGAGGCCGGTGTGATATGACCGTTATGATTTCAAATCGTGTTCTGACGTTTTGATTGACGATAGGCTATGATTTTGTGATTGAAACAGTAATTAACAAATATTAATAAACAATTAATGCCAAAAGATGAAATTATCTTGGAAGTCTTGGGGAAAAAAGATTTTCACAGAAGGTTGTTTACGTAGCTCTAAAGGTCTCAAGTGTCTTAACGTCTAGCTTGCGTTTTGTAGCCATAGCGATGCTGATGCTGCTGAAGACTGTTGGTCACTAGTTTTTACTGTTTCTCGCAAAAACACTCTAAACAAACATCTTTGATATTATTGTTGCGTGCTTTGATATTAAAGCTGCCAGAAAGTTTATAACAGATCTAAGGCAATTCATTAAAGATCATCACACGCACACCAACAACAATTTAATGCCTAAGTTGAGATCCACGGTCCGTTGATCTTTAGAGTCAGCCTCGCTTTGGTCGCGGCTTAAACAGAGGAGAGATAAAGGCTGCCGACTGCTTTGCGGGGCGGGGATGTTTTGATGTTTTAATTGTAAGAAACTGTGCCTATAACTCTCTTTGAAGTAACCAAACTGAGAAATGTGTTTATAGAATTTATCGACTTCGAGCTATAGATCGAAAATATGTCTCGGGGACACAGAAAACACTTCGACACAGGGATAAATTCGAGAATGAGACGTTCGAGGGACAGATGTTAATGCTAATGGTAAAGTATAGGAGAATCGTCGGGACTTCGAAAAAACTTCGACACAGGGAGACATTCGAGGGACGGGTGTTCGACACATCGAGGCTTTACTGTAGATGTATAAGCACCAACCAGACATCATCACCTGAGGTGTAAGCACAATACAGACACAGTAATAACTTTTAATTGCTCTTTAATGGTAAATTATTTTGACGAAATTCAATGGGCACATAGAGAAGAAATATTCACGACACCCAAGGTATACAAAACTAAGGGAACAAGGAAATGTAAAAAAAAAAAAAAAAAAAAAAAAAAAAAAAAAAAAAAACAGAATAATAATAATTTAGATATGTGCATAACGCTTTATGTTAATCACATAAAATGCGCTATTGTAGATAAGATAAAAGATACCGTGGTTATGCCCGAGCTCTTCAAGCGACTATGACTGAGAAATCAGACGTGGTCCCTCATATAAACTTCGTTAAAATAAATTGATATGTTTGGCACCACAATATGTGCAATAGGGGCACCGGATAGCGCAGTGGGTTAAACCGCTGACTACAATCATATGCCGACCGTGGGGGTCGAGGTCCCGGGTTCGAGACCCGATCAGGCTACGGGCGTTATGATTGTGAATTACAATTGTAATTCTTCGGTGACTCTGCAGTGCTGCCCAACTGCGTAACAAGGCCGGGCGCTGTGTACTACTGTCTATGGTGGTATGCAGGATAAAGAACCCTTGGGATTTATCGATAAGAGTAGGGGGAAACCCCGGTCCCGGGCCTTCTGTTCTGGCGCCCGTATCACCCGAACGGGTTGGGTGGAGCCGTAAAACCCCAATCACTCACTCGCAACCACAATAATATAACAGGTGTCACAAATAATTTGATAAATTCACTCAATCGTGTAACCTGAGGATCACGTAGCACAGTGCATTTATAGGTTGAAAAGATATATATAGAAAACAAATGGAGAATTGAACTTATTTAATTTAAAACACAAAATATGATAACGACGAATTGCAAATACATGCACAACTGGTAAACAAAGATGCACAACGATGTATATCACTTTTGGTGAATTTCTAATTATTATATGGTTGCCAGCCAAGTTGAATAAATTCTTCAAGGCCTCGGCCTTTGTGTTGTGTCATTAGATGTAAATTGTATTGAATAGATGTCTTAGATGTGAAGGCATCACACAGACGCAACTATATTAGATGTTGAACGTAAATTAAAATCACGTGTATACATGTATAATGAATGCACGTGTATTGACAATTGGATTATAAAAATGAATTTTTATAATTTAGCATATCTGTAAACGATTTAAAATGTTAATGTACAATTAAGTACATTTAATTGTAGTCATTCCTGCTGAGCCAAGCGTTTTGGCATTGTTTAATTTTTTTAGAGAATTAACTAGAGCCAGCACTTCCACAGCGAACGTTGTCGAAATAGAGGATGCCTCAATCTACCGTGATCATATTCAACCTCGTTTAATGCCAAGCAATTTGTAGTAGGCATCTCTGAACAGCAGGTTCTTCCAACCATAAATAAATGGATTTACAATGGGATAAGTAGAAAGCAGAAGTGCAGAGCATTCATTAAGAAAGCTGAACCATTCCGGGACTCCATTGTTCCTCCACGAGGATGGTAAGCTGAAGTATATGCTGTTACAGACGATCCAGGGTAGCCAGGTGGTGTAGAAACAGCCAACGACCAGCAGCAGCATCTTGGTCACCTTGAACTGATTCCTGCTCTTGATCTTTGCCTCATCCGCCTGCTGTTCTTCATCTGGAATGGAGACCTGGGGCGAGATCGATCGTTGTTTTCGAACAGCCATGACAGCAATGGCAATGTTCTGCATTGCGCAAATCATCAAGCAAAACATGATAGGGATTGTGACGAGGCCTTGAAAGTAGATCTTTGGGTGCACTTCTTCCGGCTTACACACAATTCCAGGCTTCCACTTGTTCAAGCCAAACAATGGCAGGCAGTTGATGAGGATGACCATGGTCCAAATGGTCACAACTGCCCCCTTCACAGTCACATCAGTCACCCAGTCATAGTACCTCAGACTGAAGAAGACCGCGATGAACCTCTCGCTGCACAACGCTATGATATTCATGACTGAACTCTGCAGCGAAGTCATGACCAGAGCGAGGCTCGTCACGCAGAGGTACTTGTGGGATGAGGTCAACGCAAGACCAATCTCTGTGTAGATTAGGACCGTAAATAGTGGTCCTACCAGACAAGTGAACAGATCCCCAATGCTCTGGCTGCAGATCAGCAGATTAGTTGGACTGCGGAGTTGTCCTTCCTTAAAATACGCTAAAATGGTGAGCACATTTCCCGGGATGCCAGCCATTAGAATAATTAACATGGTTCCTAGTATCCCATGGTACCACGAATAAAATATGACAGGTTTCTGCATTCCAGTGAATTGGCTATTACTAGCCGTCTCGGGTTCTGAGGTGATGTTGTCCATTGTGGCGTGAACAAGAGTAAAGCGGAGAGGCGTGGAAAACGCTTATATATGCACAAGTGCAGAGGTAACATCGCCTCGTGGCTAGGGTGCATTAGATGCTACCTGTTATTTGGTTATATAATTATTGTATTGTATCCCCCAATGGATGAATAAAGATAAAGGTTTCTTTATATGCATGCACTTTTATATTACGAAATCCCACTTAGTACATGTAATCACTCTACCCTATGTGATCGAAATACTATTTCGGTCACATAGGGTAGAATGATCATACTATAAGCCCAGATTATAGCTCTATTAACATCTAAATGTCTCATAAAATGTAAATGTACATGTATTGTTGGTTAGGACTTATTTCCATTTGTTTTACTTATGTGTGCTGGCCTGATCGGGAATTGGTTTTAGTGCATCCCACAAACATTACGGGAGAGCCTTTAAATTGGGAAATCACGAGTGCTAAACGATATGTATATATGTATATTCATTGTGAAATATGTCAACAACAGAGTTGGAATCATGAATTATCAATGGAATTGTCGAGGCGGCACTTGTAAGAGCTCATCTGAGAAAAGCGCAGGGAATAATGGCAGGCAGCACACTTTGTCTCCTTTGGTAGAAACAGGAGAATTGTGCGTATGGCTTCCACAAAGTCCTTGTCAAACGAATTAATCACACAACAAAGTGAGGGACGTGGGCGATTTGAGTGATTGGCTCATAGAAAGCGCCATTAAAAGTGTCTGTTCCAGATAGGAAATGAACCAATTTACAGATTCGTAAAGCGCAAGCAGATAAGGATCACACACAAGAAACTCATAATGGAGGCCTATTTTACTACGCATGCGTAATACGACTTATGTTATGATATATATACAGACAGTATAACATTAGCCACCCAAAAATTCCGGAGAACTCTTCACAGAAGCTCATGGAGACCTTAATGTCCACCCGAGACACCTCAACCACGTGCCACACTCATCAACTCTGAATCAAAAGAGGTTCCAGAGATCCGAGAATCTACGAACAATTTTGTGGTTCATTTCAAACTTTTAATTGCTTGCCTGTTGCCTTTTCCCCTTCAAATAATAATGTGAATTACCAGTTTCAAATATTTCGCTTATTTTCTCGAATCGGGAGATCAGTAAAGAAAAAAAAGTATTCTAGTACATGCATTACTGACATTGCAAGTGTAATTTAGTTAACTCAGGGTTATAAATACGTCAGTTGATAACCTAGAGTCCCTAAATTTGTACTGGAAGCCAAAATAAAATATCCCTTCATATTTGGAGGATTATTCATTCTTGTTGTTTGAGGTTGCAAACACATGAATAAACTAACATGAAAACAAAAACAAGAGATCCCCCAGTTAATCGGTTTTGGGGTAAAACATGTCGCTTTCTTACAACTTAAAAAGCATTCAAAGATGTTCAAACATGATTGTTGTGTTACTTATCAGTCGACAAACAATTCGCCACCTTCAAATTTGAAAAGCCATGACTCAGTATCAAGCAAAGAGGACGTGCCCTTGGCATGATAAAGACTAGAATTTATACAGCACGCATAGCTCCTCTAATGGGATGCACACAAAAAAAACAATACGACGATTAAGGCAGTGTGTTTGCTAAATGTTGTCGATTGGATAACCGTTTTGGACTGCCCTCTGTGACATCCAAAAGACAGAATAGGTGTGATCCTCTCGCATCTCCGGAACCGGAACCTGCATTCCCCTCCGCTGCAGTTATAATCGGTCTCCATGAACGTAACCCACAAACACTTCACCGTCGATTTAGACAATTCGGATTATCCTACTGTCAAATTCATTCAAAGACCCAATTTTGACAAAAGGAGGCTGGCATAGGCCCAGGAGCATCAGAGACCTTGCAAAAATGGGATAGGGTCCTTTATACGGACAAATTAGTTCAAGTCGTCTTATACAGGTAGAAGAAGAAAAAAAAATATGTGTGGAGGAGAAAGAAGAAATACTAGCATCAATCTGCGTTCGATCGTTGGAATTGGACAAATTGGACGTTGTGGGCAGACATAATAATAATATGATCAAATTGTAATAATGTGATAATTATATATTATTTAGAGTGGGCCAAAATTAGTCTATCTACTCCATGCTGAAAACAAAACTCTAAAATTTCTTAAAAGTATCAGTTATTTAAAATGATTACTACCATGCGTGTATGGATTGACTATGTTTTTTTCTGCGCCCATTTATGCAAATAAATCAAGTAAAAAATCATTTTTGAATGAGAGAGGAACATTTAAATGCGAGGGATGAGTGATCGCAAAGAGAGTAAAATCAGATGGGCCCCTGAACGAGCATTAAGGAATGTCATCTCGTGTATGGCGCATTTATTGGCACTTCAATACAAACTAGTTCTCTGCCCCACCAGCTCGTACTTTGAGTACATATTCCTATTAGATTTAGCTGCCAGCTAGATGTAACAGAGAATGAAGACGCGCTTCTCATGCAATTAGGTGCAGAAGGCAAGATCGCGACTTGCTCGATTAGATTCAGATATAGCTTGACTTTTGGATGACATCAGCGGACGCCAACCTTTGATATCACTTCGGACACACTTTGCATGCAGATTATCCTTGAAATAAGGTAATGTGATATAGTAGATTACTATGTTGTAATGAATCATTTAATCATGAATGGCATAATTCACTCAGGAAACTATAAAACAGGTTACTAAGTAGGCCTAACACTATGTTAACTCAATTATTATTAACTTAACTCAGCGAGTATCTGAGTTAAAATGTCTCCTAATTTCGAAGCTCAATACGACAGTAAAGTGTACTAAATGAGTGTCAAATTACAATATACGTAATGACTAAAGTTACTAAAGTTAGATCGCATGCAAGGGCAAAAAGACATGATAACTCACACTGATCCACATTTGCGTCCAAGTTTGGTGAGCAAACTGAACATGTTTGGTTGGCATGTTTGATATCACTTCGGACACAATTCTTGGACTCGTGATTGGACAGTCTAAATTTCTTCCAATCAGAATCGTCAAATTCGTGTCAATGCGCCTGTGCACTGTTACACCACAGCCGCTGTGAATTTACTGCGAATTGATGAGAACCTCTGAGGAATTTCTGTTCTTGGAAAAGAGGAAGGGATTCGGATTTTCTTGCAACATTCAAAATCAAGCGACAACAAAGTTTCTGCAGCTTAAATATGGAATTTAAGTGAGTCTTAGCAGCAGTACCCCAGAAGAAATTGAAGACTTTTATGTTTCGTCAATGTTACATAGCCTAATAGTTTAATTCATATCTTAGCATTCTGTGTATGTAAATCTAACTTCTTGGGTGTTCCAGTGCAGTGAGTTTTTCGACCAGGAAGAGGACGGTCTCTTGCCACGGTTTTCTCATATATGTAATGGCACTGTGCACCCATGACTCTCTTAACCTTGTGCATCTGTTTACATACTGTTTATGTAGGTACATTATTAGGTGTATTATGATTGCATGTAATTTTCTTTTATGTAAAAGGCATAGAAACTTTATCCTATAATTGTATATCTTGCGCTGCATAAATGAATAAATTATTATATTATTATTAGTTCTATTAGCGAGATCCGTCTGTTTTCTAAAATCAATCCCTCGAATTTCACTGTTTGGGTTTTGACTGTCACAGGCCGTCCAACATGGTGGTCACCTTCAAGATTATTTATTCCCAGTTACATGACCACCACCCATCATTCCTCAGATTTTGGACGATTTCTTTACATTTTTACCACTCCGCACAAAGAAACATCACTGAACAATACTGAATCGTCTTCATTTTTCTCAACGAAACCGAGAATGATGTGGATAGGTCTGTGGGAGACGCTACCAAACCGGCAAAAAGCGCTGAATCATTATAATAATTTTACAGGAAACTTATATTGGTTGCTAGGCAACATGTGCTAAAGCATGTTAGAATCGGACAACTTTTTTTCCGTCGAGGCTCATTACTTATGGGCCCTCCCAAGGGATCTTTATCCTGCATACTACCATAGACAATGACGAACAGTTATGCAGTTGGACGTCACTGCAGAGTCACTTGAGAATTATAACGAATTATAACGAATTATAATTCAGCACCATATAACGCCAAGTGAAAGGGTCAGACCGGGCCTCGCACTCGTGACCTCGACCTTCCCATGCAGACACTATAGAATAGTCGGTGCATCTCCGTCGCCACTGAAGTCCCGGTAAACCACCCACGTCACTGAGGATATTAGTTAAGATTAGGACACTCGCACGTAAGTTAATACATCTTTCTTTTTTAAGGAAAATTTTCAATTAAAAACTTTTCTTATGTTACTTCACGTGTGTTGTGTTTTTTTGTTTTTGTTTTTGTTTTTGTTTTTTTCTGTAAGTCCGTAAATGATTTTTTATGCGCCGTTGCGTGGAACTCAGTGATCGAAGTGTAAGTCAGCAAATTTCATACATTGATAATACATGTCAGTTTGCTAGTCTGATTCAAATTTGTAGGTTCAAGGTCAAAGGTCAAGGTCACAGCGATTTTTTAAAATCTCAAATTGGATCGCTTCTAGCTCATTCATTAATTGAGCTAGGGTCCTGCAACATACATCAATCGATCCAGCGCATCAATACGTACAACAATGCATGGCGCTATTACTGCTCTCAGACGCACCGTTCTTGCAATATTAATATGCAAATATCTCGGGTGTTAAGCAGATTGTGGCATTGAAATTTGTATAGTACATTGCTAGTATAGCCATCTTACGTAATTATAAGTTTAAATGAGGTTGCACCAAGGTCAAGGTCGTTGTGGTAATTATAAAGCATTTAATTGCATAAATTGATGATTATTTCGAATTTCGTAAATTTTGTAACTTTTCTGAGTTGCATATTACGTGTGATGTTGAGTCTCAGAAGGAAATGTGATAATTCAGAATATTTGTGTGTTTTCGGTCGGAACACATATTAGGCAACACAGCACTTTCATCGCATGAATATTTCCGTGAACAATGTTTGGTACCGAATATCATGAATTTACTCATGTCTGTCAATTAGTAAGTTGCACTTATTAATGAAGCAAGTTACTTTGAATAAGCACTGAAAGTTCGAAGGTCAAAGGTTAAAGGTCAAGGTCGCAGTCATTTGTCAAAGATTCAAATTCGATCGCTAATAACTCATTGACTAGTAATGCTAGCAACTTGTAACTGGCATTAAATGATTCAGTGCATCAATATGTAAAATAAGGCTTGGAAGTATTATGGCTCCTAGATGCACCGTTCTTGCGTAATCTTGCATAATAGCAATTATGACTTTTTAAATGCCGATAAATCAATGGTTATGTAAGCGGTGGGCTTGAAATTTACAGAGTATATGCCACGCATACACCTCTTACAAAATCCTGATTTTAAATGAAGATGCTTGAAGTTCAAGAACATTGTGACCATTAAAGCATTTAATTGCATAATTGATTATTATTTTGAATTTGTTTGATCATTAAATTTTTTTGTTATAAAATTTGGCCAATTGTGACGTTCTTTGACTGCCTGGTGGTATACTGCAATGATAATTGGTTTAGCTTATTTCAATATAATAAGTCCACTGCACATAGTATGTCTACTGTGCTGAGCTCAGCTGACCTCTGAGAGAGCACCTGGCGCAATGGATAGTTCTGTATAGCCTATTTGCTGTAGTAATAACAATCCTTGTAATTGTTGGATTGCATTGGTTTTCAACATACATTAAATGATATTGTAAAGTCGTATCAGGTAGAAATGCATATCTATATTACTCATTGGTTGCGCAATTGTGCTGTAAATCATAAATTGAAGCATATAATATAGTTTGGCATCATGAACTAATATTACTGCGATTAAGTTCATGTTTCCTTGATCAATGTTTATCAATAGCTTAATTATTACAAATTTTTCTTGGTCACATCTCTGATTGATTCTTGTTTCTTTTCTTCTTCTTCTTTTTTTTTTATTTTATTTTTTATTTCATTTTATTTTATTTTTATTTTTATTTTTTTTATTTTTTGTAATCTGATTAATTTGGTTAGCGTGATGTTGAGCCCATCTTATTAAGTTTTTTGCAAAAAGTCAGGAATTTGGAGTCATTATTTTGTAGCCATAAAGCAACATTTGACAAGCCCGAGAATCTTATCGTTTTTGGTATTATCGTTGACAATAATGGGAAAAGAAAAGATCATTTGAGATGATGATACTAAGATCTTTCTGGAATTGGACTTCATCGAGATAAGAATAAAAAAATTCAACTATCAATCATTTCTTTGTGTCGTAAGAACTACAAAGAATATATTGATGTCAACACGACTCCAAAAACTCATCTGATCATTCCCCTATATTTTTGCTTTTTGATTTTCCTGTTGATCTAGCAACTACTAACCGCGATAATTAGGTATAGCATGTTGTGCCGGGGAAAACTTAATTAACGACAGTGAAATTGTAAGAGAAACGGCGCGCTTCTGTATTCGTTTCGAATTCGATGAGACGTTCGTGCGACGGAGGATTTTTATAATTTAATTACTTTGTTCTCTTTGGAAATTGTGAGATCTCTTTGGCGAGGAAAGTGAATTGAGAGGAAGAAGACATCCATTATAAATACACCATTATTTTGACAATGAACCTGCTGGAAAAATTAATTTCGTTAAGATGCGCTTTTCTATAGAAAACTAAAAACAACCCCTTACGTACGACGGAAATAATCTTTGGAGGCATATATTTATATATTATTTTGTATCTAATAAGGATTTCTTATTTTTCTTTCCTTTCTTTTGCTACCTCCGCCGGCAGGATTTCATGCGCATTGCAATTACCTGCCGGTCTGCCTGTCTACGCACTCATCCTATCTGGAGTTCGTTATGAAACAGTCAGGGTTCCATTGTGATGAAATCATGAACCGCATTTTCGTAAAGTACTATACGAGTGCATGCATGCTTTCTGGTTGAGTCTAATATCCGCCGAATATAGTACATGTATTAGGATCAGTGCGTGTTTTCTCAACTTATATGTAACAGACTTCGCTAGCGGCGTCTCCATTTTCAAGGAGCACTGATTTTTTTCCTACAATGCAGATACCATATTTCGACACTATGCAATGTATCATGTTATGGTCAACATGAGGGGTTTCGGGGCTTAAAATCTGAAACACAGAACCAAACGCAAGAGCTGCCACCATCGCGGCCTCTATTGGTCCCTCAACATAGAATACAACCGCACACGTCATCCGATTCCTTTGCTCGCCGTCATGACACAACTTATGTGACTTATGTGACGCATAATCACGCATTGCTCAACGTAGCAAGGGCGCACCCGGGAATTCAAGATGCGTGTCGACATCCTGGAATGCCCGTCTGAGCATACATGTTAGGCCCCGGAGCCGCCGCCGATATGTACTAGCCGCCGCCGATTGGTGCCGTCGGCCAGACGCTATCAGCCGACACTGCTATCAGCGGCTCTCAGCCGTTTCAATCCAAATATTTGGATACACTCACTATTATAAGAATTAGTTATCATTTGTACAAGTCTTTATTGTGTTTATGGTATTGTTTTTATAATTGCTATCTCAACTATCCATGGAAGTAGATTATATTCAGTTTACTTAATTAAAATTATTGTAATGATTTATGTCATACTGTGTGTAATATGTATGCCCAAATACCTGACACATGATGAGCATATACTTTATAAGGTTAATGTAAAAACATGTCTTCATGCGTAGATCACTGGTTGCTAGCTATATTTATATTACTGATAGGTATATTTATCTGGCATTAATTAAGCCTACCCTTTTTTTTTTTTTTTTTTTTTTTTTTTTCTTTTTTAATTGTATTATTATAACTTACGTACAGCACTGCCGAACCCTCATTTCAGAATTCAGAGGCCTAAAACAATTTGTATTGGCCTCTCATAACACTTGGATCATTACTCTGCTTGTTTACATGCATTGCTTTTGTTGGTCTGGAAAATTACTAGAATTAGATTATTTTATTTGCAATTAGTTAAGCTATTGATTTTTCCTTTACTCCACATTTTAAACATCTCGTTTTTAGAAGGAACCGTGCCTTCCAAAATGAGAATAGAACAAGTTGTACTATTGTTCAAGAAAGGTTCCCCGAAAGAAATTTGTAACTAGAGACCCATTTCTCTTGTCTGTGTTCTAAAAGGTCTTGGAGAAACTAGTCTACAAAAGATTGTACGATTACTTGTGTCGAAAAAGCTCCACCCCCGCCATTAGCTTGGCTTTCAATCAGGCAGAAACACAACCCAAGCACTGGTATCAGTAGTCGACAGAATCAGCAATAATCATCAATCAATAACAATGATGTTCATGGGTATAAATAACCTATGGAACGCCCTAAACCTATTGAACTTGAGTAAAGCAAGAGAGTGTAACTAGTACTAGTACCACATGTAAAGAGTAGTAAATGTTTGTGTTAACTAATGGCATCATTATACAAATAGGATGACATAGCAACCATTGCTAAGCCACCTCAAGCCGCTGCTAGCCGCCGATCACAATGCTGAGCCGATATCTCTGATTGATGAAGTGGCTTTAGCAGCTAGCTGTTCATTTTTACTGCAGCCAGCCGATTGTGGTCAATTACAATCTGCTCCGGGGTCTGATACATGTATTACATAAAACGAAGTGAATCCATATGCAGCAGTGATTTGTTAAATAGCGGAGACAGTTGAAATAATTAAAGGCAAGTACAAAGAAAAATGTACGTAAAGCCGCCGATACTTTGATTGACCGTTATATAAACGCAAATCTTCAAAAGAAGCTCAATAGAATTCCAGCGTTCGTTTAACCGCGTTAACTTCAGTGAACACCTTTGTTTTGGCGAGCGGTGTCAGTGAGTGGACGAAAGAAACCTTGCTCAGTTGTTTACAGATAAACATATTCTTTCGTTGCAGCGAATGTTTGTATATTTTTGTTCTTACGCAACTTTTAGCTGCTATAAACGGAGTGTGACGTCAGTGCAAGTCTTCCGTATACAGCAGCTGTATACGGAGTGCAAGTGCTGTAAATGGAACGCTTTCCATTCTATAGAACATTTGAAATCATATTCACCTATCTAAATGGCATACACGACAATATAAATGATTTTCTGGACTACGACACATACAGGCAGGCCTATTAATTTAAGAAAAATATTTTTCATAATAGTCTAATCTTGTATACTAACAGGAAGAAGCTTTATAAATGATATTGGAATTCCTGGATGATATATAATTGATTCGCCTTTGAAAGTGACAACGCTCTGGAAAAACAGTTGAATTCCCATTGGTGCTGTTTCTATGGCAGTCACGGCCAAGGACATTTGGATGAATGCACGCCAAGGCTGACAATTAATGTCCCATGTATGCTGCTACTGGAGAAGGGGCTTTTGCAAACAACTCCTTCAAAAGACTGAAAATCCGGTGGCATCAATCAGCCGAAGGATTTGACTGAAATTGGTATTACTTGAAGGAACACAATGATAATGGCCGCAAGATAAGTGGTACAATTATAGATGAAAGGAATCAAATAACAAAAAAAAATATTTTTCTACTATTGACACAAAGGATACATCGTCGCTTACTGACTATAACGGAGGCAGATACAGTTGGCCATATGCGGCACTGAATAGTCATCAAGTACTTCAAAAATAGAATTGGGAAAAAAAAGTCATGTATCAGGGATTTTATTTTAAATAACAAATAGCCACATAAAATGGTACTCAATTTTTAACGGCTAATCAAAGCGTTTTGAAGCCGCTTTGGTTGACTCCCTGGCCACTACACCATACTGACCTGAAGTCTTCTTATACTTAGGTGCAAAAGAAACGCAACAACCTATGATTGACTTGATAATTAGTTACTCCATGTTTGGGTCTACCAGCAGGGTTTAGAGTCTTACCCAGGCCCGTAGCCAAGGGGGACCCTCTCAAGTTGAAGGTCATCCTTTTCAAACCGTTTATCCAGTTCAGTATAAGTACATGTACCTTTCTGTTTTTCTTCGTAATTAATAGCCCCCAACATGCCCCCGGACCCCTCAACTTTGGGGTAGTAGCATCTACGCCTCTTGTTGTTAGCATTTTTGAAAGGCACGATAAAAAAAGCTTGGGGTTGGACAGCATTCTGACATTAACATGACTGTTCGCATGGATGTGTTCACTATGTTTCTGCTTCTCCAAATTCAGATGATCATGCTATACCCAAATGACCCTCATTAACATCCTATCTTTTGTTTGTTTGATCACAACATTGCAATTTATAATAAAAGAGAAATAGCTCAGTAGGCCTACAACACTATATGCATACATATATATCCTAATCACATTTTTTCATTAATGCTCGCATGGGTCCACTATCTTACAAACGACCCTCCTTTCGTGGAAAGCTGGCTACGGGCCTGTTACAGATAAATTTGGCCCCAAAATTCTCTCATTTGATATTGGCGTGTGAGTCAGAGAACTTGGAATATTTGAACATGAAAATCGATTTTTCGGACACCTAGTCAACTGTTCCTCTGATTAAACCAGATTATGTCCAATTGTTTTCTTGGAAGTTTCAATAATATGTTTGCAATTGGTTTAATCTTGGCTTGGTTGGTTTAACTTATTACACACGAAAGTTTGTGTCTATGCACTGCATACCCCGAATGTGGTGTTGACATAACCAACGAGTTGCGTTTCTGTTCACACATTTCTGTTAGCTGATTGTGCATATGCTAAAATATTCCGTGAAATGCCTAGTCTAAGACTAAGAGACTCCCTTTTTACTTCAAGAAGATATCAACAACATGTACCAAAGGGCTAAAACGAACGCCAGAAAATTCTCCAGGGTCAAGACCAACCAACCCGGAACGAGCAATAGACGCTGCCACGTGAACGGCAGTCCCCGTAACAAGACAACAATGGAAATATATATTGGAGTTATTCTCGATAGCTTTGGCCATCATATACATGCAAAGCAAGTTAAAATTAAATATACGTTCCGTCGAGGCCTTCATAAGGTAAACATTCGTCTATCTCGACAACGACACATTTCTCCTCCCACATGTATATCAACCCTTCGTCCAACCACACCCGGATTATGTCAATCATATTTAAAAACCACTTCGTTCCACCTGAATGCAATCAGGAATTAATGACCTAAGAAAATCTGTAATTCGCTACAAAAGAACTTGCAGGAGATACAAAGCCAATATTCACCTGGCGAGAACAACTTGTGGATAAGTGTCAGCCATGATTAGTAGAAGATCACGTATAGCACCTACACTGAGTGAGGTTCACTGACTCTCCGTGCAGAACAGAATAGAATTCTAAGGTTCGGACTGCAGCCTAGAAGGCTGGATTAGCTCATGGGTTGTCCTTAAGCAACTTGTAACTTCTTCTTAATCCAGCTGGTTAATTTACCAAGCAAGTGTCTTGTAATGTACATGATTCAATGCATTGATGTGTACATCAACTAATGGCATTTTTACTGCACTCAAGATACGTGTCCACATCATGGGATGTCCGTCTGAGCATACATGTATTATTGAACGAAGTGACTCCGTTTGCAGCAGTGATTTGTTACTGTTAAATAGCGGAGACAGTTGAAATAATTAAAGGCAAGTACAAAGGAAACGGTACGTAAAGCCGCCGATCCTTTGATTGACCGTTAACGCAAATCTTCAAAAGAAGCACAATAGAATTCCACCGTAAACCACGTTAAGTTCAGCGAACTCCAACCTTAGGTAAACTCCTCGTCCGTGTTAATAAAGCGATTGTTGTGAGGGCGATCAAAGCTTTTCAGCAAAGCGACTGACTACAAACGAAATAAAATTAATGAGTATGTCACCCCAGATAGCATTCAGGTGTCGGATATATGCCATATACCCCCATTATACCTACTCTGTTACTTGCATCCTCGATCCGGAATTATCTCAATCAATTGTCAACTAATATCGTAAATTCAGTAGGAAGTTAAGAGCCCACGAGGCAACAACACTAATAGCGATATTATTCTGCATTCACCGGGTATTACTCAGTCTTGCGCCGATTCTTGTTCTTTTATCTGATTGCATAATCCCGCTGATGTCCAAATTAATTATTTGTCACACAATTCGTAGTTCTTAAGATATAGATGTTGAGAGACGTAATAAAGTAGCTTTAATCACTTGAACAGAAAACAGACGGCGATGGGATACTTAAATCTTAAATACACAGCTGTCAAACAGCACTTGACTGAGTCGCCTTCTTCCGCGTGTACGCATGCACGCTTTCATGTACAGATGAACATGTATGGTGCACGCATGCTATTGTGTAGGCATGCATGTGCATGCATATGTACATGCATGTATATGCTTTGATGTGCGATCTATGAGCGGCTCACATGCATCATACTTACAGTATACGTACGTACATACGTACAGTGCTATTACGATGACATTTATTGGACACATGTGGTGGGAACTGGTTGTATCGCGGATAATGACAAATAACGCTAGTTTGTACTAGTACTACACTCAGTATTGATGATGTACGAATTCGCCATCCGAGCATGCATAATATCATTGCACAATACTGATTATTAATGTTCATATTAGCCATATTAATTAATATGTATTTAAAATCGGGCGAGATGACATTCGGGCGAAATGGCATTCGGGCGAGATGACCTAGGGCGCGATGAGCATTCGGGCGAAATGGCATTCAGGTGAGATGACCTAGGGCGCGATGGCATTCGGGCGAAATGGCATTCAGGTGAGATGACCTAGGGCGCGATGACATTCGGGCGAAATGGCATTCAGGTGAGATGACCTAGGGCGCGATGGCATTCGGGCGAAATGGCATTCGGGCGAGATGACCTAGGGCGCGATGGCATTCGGGCGAAATGATCAGTTCCCGGATGTTGCAATTGGAGATCCACTGAATGACGCTCGCAGCCCAAACTCAATCCGAGGTAATGGAAGGATACTAGTCAAAATGGGCCATCATGGGCTAAAAAGGAGGAGAGAGTGAATTATCCGGGGGACTATATATACACTTTGTTACAAAGTCCGGGTGCTAATGCAATCTTTCATGCTTTTGAAGCATATCATTCACAAATTAATCTAACAGCCGTCTCGAATGGCGTAGTGCATAACATAGTGTGGTTTAGAAGAGAAGAGATAAAAAAAAAAGATTAAGGTTTGATTCACATCTACACAGATTTATCTTATATATCTTTTATTTATTTATTTATTTATTTATTTATTTATTTATTTATTTATTTATTTATTTATTTATTTATTTATTTATTTATTTATTTATTTATTTATTTATTTATTTATTTATTTGTTTGTTTGGAGAGAATGGGACTTCATTTCCTGGATATTAAATTTTGTTTACTCTTCCGTGTTGGGAATTTGACATAGGGTTCTTCAATGTTGTATCATACGGATGAATGAGAATATTATTCTCATTCATCCATGCATGTATTTATAACTGTTTTCCGTCAACAAGAAAAAAAGTGAGAAGATGACATGTTTGCAAAATGAGTGCAATAACTTGTTTTTAATATTATATCCTTGTCGATTTCCTCTGTTCAGGAGGAATCACTCGGAAAGGTAGATTATGCGCCGATCACACGATTTCTTTGGGCAGGTACATAAGTAATGTTGAACAAGCGCATTCGCAATCATGAGGAAAGCTCGAAGTGCTCTCAAGTTGAGAGACATCCGAAATTATTGGACAAATAAATCCTCTTTCCCGGAAGGGATCACAGTTGCAAGGAAGCGTGGGATCCGCAGATCTGTTTTATCAAATTTCAAGGTGGGTTCCGCTTCCTCTCATTGCATTAGATAGTGATTCATTGGCCGAAGTAATACTGTACATGTATTCTCTTTTCTCTTATTCTCAAAGTTCAATACGTATACAAATCTGATTTGTTTTTGTCGTTTTAACAGCAGACGGGGTTTTTCCACTACACAGTAATCAGGCCGGTTAGAAAGGAAGTTCTTGCATGACAACCGAGTACGACTTCATGAATGGAGGTTCAAGAGGCAGAGGATTGGCGTCGTTGTGATTGATGGAGATGAATGGCCAGTGTGGGAGATAATTTTACATGACATTCGCTCAACTAAAGCTAAGAAGGCATAATTACATTTGAATTAAAAATGTGATTTACGCTTCCACACGTGCGTCTCTATAGGCCTATACTCAATACATTTTTATTTCCATCTTAACGATAATTGTATTATCTCTCTTTTTATTATCGTAATCTTCAATAACAAGTTTATATTGTCAGGAAGTCGTCACAGGCGGGATAAAACGTAGGTCAAGGTTTCTTGTATTCAATATCATTTTCCAATTGCAGTTACCAGGAAAACAAATCCAGAAAATCCAGTACTGCAAGTTAGAGTTTATGGAAACACTGGGTGCCAAAAAAAAAAAAATCAGTGTATCTTATTGCCACCCAGTCAAATGAATTGTATTTTGTGTTTTTCGATATATTGATGTAGCATATACGAACTTGTTCTTGTAAAATAATAAATAATAAATAGATGAACTTAACCAGCTACTATATTCAAATATATTTTTTGTCTTTCAAGATTCTTAATTTAGTTACTTAATTGAGTATTTCTCATCTTATTTACCACTATTCATTGAAATATTTTACCCTGGTCTGAATAAACCACTAATTGTTGATAGCGTTTATCGGCCTCCTCGGCATCTAATAGCTGACAAAACAATTTTAATGAATTTAACCATTTAAATATATATATATATATATATATATATATATATATATAT
>KB309065.1:29442-53354 GCA_000328365.1 Capitella teleta
CCGGAGCAAAATTATAACACGTTCAACCCTTGTACAAAAAATTCCCCGCATTTCACAAAAAGATGAATTCAAAACCAGAATCAGAGATCTACTAATATTTTACCAACACCAAACAAAGCGACAACTGGTTTCGTCTGGAATTTCAAAGATAACATCGTGCGCCGAGATTGATAAACACTGTGCTATTAGTAATAGGCATTCGGTATAAAAGTGAAAAAAAAAAAATAGTAATAATAAAATACAATATAGCTAGTTTTCTCTCAAGATCAAAGCATCAGTTGTTATCGCTAAAAATTTGTCATCGACAGTTTTAGGAGTACAGCCCAAACCTTTAACTAGACTTGCCATCAACAGTTTAGTTGCAGTAAGTCGCTGTCAGTATGTTGAGAGTTCGCTTCACGGATTCAATGATGTTGAACCCTTGTGGAAGAGCGCGCTGCTCGAGGGATTTGGCGTAGGGCATGGGAACGTCCGCTCCGGTCACACGAACAATCGGAGCGTCCAAGTAATTAAAAGCAGCACCTTTGGTTATCATGCGCTGTATGCTTCAGGTTTTGTTAATAAAATATTTGTACTTACTTTCAAAGACTTTGGCGCAAACCTCTGCTCCGACACCAAACTGCGGCCAGCCTCCTTCAACCGTGATCAGATGGTGAGTCTTCATCACGGATTTGATGATCGTTTCTTCGTCCATTGGCCGGATCGAACGGAGGTTAATGACCTCGCATTCCACCCCTTGAGCTTGAAGTTCACGAGCGGCTTCTAAGCATAACTCGACCGACTTTGAGTGCGACACAAGAGTCACGTGTTTACCTATCACAGAATAAGCCTCGATAAAAAAACGGAAATCGTTACATTTTCGCATTTCCCACCCTCACGCTCGACCTTGGCCTTCCCGATTGGGATGACAAATTCGTCCGACAAAGCTTCATCAGACATTTCAAATGGCGTTCCGTAAAGCAGCTCATTTTCAAGGAAAACAACTGTACAGCGAGGAAAATAACAGATAATCATTTACAAATTCATTAATTAAAACCAAACCTGGATCGTCATCGCGAATAGCTGCTTTTAGGAGTCCTTTGGCGTCCTCTGATGAGAAAGGAGAGAGCACCTTTAGTCCAGGGCAATGGCCGTACCAAGCAGCGTAACACTGGGAATGCTGAGCTGCCACCCCAGACGCAGCGCCATTCGGACCACGAAAAACAATAGGGACATTGATCTGTGATTTTAAACATGAAATATATAAACCGAGAGAAAGCGACTCACCCGTCCAGCCGACATGTACTGCGCCTTGCCTGCAGAGTTAACGATATGGTCGCTGGCTTGCATGGAGAAATCAAAACTCATGTACTCGCATATTGGGCGAAGGCCGGCCTGAGCGGAGTTATGTAAACATAATGACACTCACAGCGTCATGTACTCACCATAGCTGAACCGACAGCGATACCAGTGAAACCCATCTATATAAAATCAGTGAGTTGCAGATTATTAAAGAGTCGAAGCTCAGTTTGTGCACATACCTCAGTGATTGGAGTGTCTATCACTCTACGGTCACCATATTTCTTCAACAATCCGCGACTGATCTTATAACACCAAATTTCATCAAATCATATTCCTTTGCACATGAAACTGACCTGGCACGCTCCTCCGTATAGCCCCACTTCCTCTCCAAGCAGATACACACGATCATCCCTCGCCATCTCTTCATCCATGGCCATGTTCAGGGCATCTCTGACCATGACCTGCAATACAGTTAAGAGATGACGACCGAGTAATGAATCGCAATATCTAAATCACTTTCTTTAGCAGTCGTGTGGCTATTCAGCTTTGACTGCATCTCCGTTATCAGTGCATACCCATCATAAGACCATTATTAGATCAATACCAGAACATTAATTGCAAGCAATAATTATGAGACCCCTTAGCGTCGTTGTTTGTCTCTCTGTGGAAACCAAGAGGTTTAAATTAACAAGTTGCGGCAAGTTAAATACCTTATGGGTCACGGGAAGGAGATGGCTATCGTCAGATAAACAAGTTCAAGGGATTCTGGAGTCTGATATCCGACGAGACGAAGTCGAGTTCAGTTATCTGGCTTCAGAATCACGAGAACATGCTTATAATTAATTATTAATTAATTTAATTTAATTAATTAATTAATAATTAATTATAAACTTCCGAGTGACTTAACCAGATTATATCACGCAAAACACTTCTTAACTCAATTGAGAAAACACAAATAAAATTTGACTGCGCGCCATCTTGAAAAGCTATTCATTCGCCATGGGTGCCTGACAAATCGTTCTCAGAGCATTGATAAAACGATTATTGGATCCCCGATATCAATGAAAAAGATGTATATACTTCTAGAACAATATCAATTTCCACTAAAATAGATGGAAATTCGAAAATATAAAAAACAACCGCTTTCGGATCAACATAAGCAGATCCAATCATGGACCGTTTAACATAGATAACTGAGGCCAAAAATTATCAAAAGTGCATATCTTATCTGATCCTGTTTTTAACACGTGCATTTTAAGCGCACCGAAGCATTTTATCTACTTTTTGCGCTTCACAAGAAATCATTAAAAAAAAGTAATATGCATATAGGCAATAATAGAGCTATTTTTAAAGCAGCTAGGTCACCATAATGTTCAATCAGCAATTGCGCTGTGAATCTTGACATTACATCCATTGATGAAGGTAGCATATTCTGAAGCGTGTACGTGTCTGTTGCTGAGCCACTCGCAGTTTCACATGAATTATAAAATACACGTCTATCCAACATAAAATTCATGCTATAATGCGAGTAAAAATACAGACAAGATTGAACCGAGCCTAAATTTGCCAAAATATTATCCATTTGTTCATAATTTGAGCGTTTTCGGTGCGCCGAAACCAGTATCTGCGCTAATTGAGTGATCAAATGACAGGTTTTCTATGGCAACAGTTGGCGCATATAGGAAGTTGAGGACACCCGATGACCACTTTTCATGAGCGATATCTGATCTTGATTACTAAACAGGAAGAAGTTCATCTCTATATCTATGATTTATATTCTCCTGCAATCTCAATGATTATCAACTCCCCATAAATGAAGATATCTGGCCAAAGAGCACACGCCATGATCATTTTTAACAATGGGCCGATGTCTGTGTAAACTAATAAAAAGAAACTCATCTCTATATCTGTGACTTAAATGACTCAAGCCTTCGTCGAGGCCGCAATTTACGTCTAAAAGGCGAAAGTCAAGTTCATAATTTTTTTTTCTGTGACAGTATAACTGTAAATTTATCGTGTCAAGTATCAAATGCTTCACTTATGCATAAAAAAAGTATAGATTTTTAACTCGATTTTTTTCAATACTCGAGATTGTAATGATGCATAATACCGTACACTCATTATTTTAATCGTGATTTTGTTGTTGATTCCAGGTGGGTGTTCATTGGAATTGAAGATGAAAGGTGATGCGAATACTCCGTTCTAGTGACTTCAAATACATTCGATGCATCTTATTTGCTGATCGATGAGATGTATACCCATAAGAGGTAGTAATACATACCAAAGAAGCATGCTGTGATATTTTGGTTCCTACGAGTGGATATAAAATTATTGTCGGCAGAGTCGCTGAACAATAATAATTATAACGAATTACAATTATATTACACAATCATAAGGCCCATGACCCAATCGTGTCTCGAACCCAAGACCTCGACCTCCACGGTCAGAATAGGAGTGCACTCATGCAATCAAACTTGACTGACCTACTTGACGCCCTTTGTTGATGATGATGATAGTGATGATGATGATGATGTTTATTATTATTATTATTATTATTATTATTATTATTATTATTATTATTATTATTATTATTATTATTATTATTATTATTATTATTATTATTATTATTTTATTATTAAAAACTATAAAAACAAAACAAAACAGATCCACATACTTTGAAGCCACTGGTTTGTCACTCCCCAAGGCCCTCACCGCAGGAGCTGTAAGGCGTAAGAGGGGCACGCCTTCATTTAGAAGAACAAAGCTAACAGGTTTAGAAGTATTCACAATTTTATTCATTCATTATGAGCAATCTCGTAACTCTTGTTCACTCCGGATGCCTTTGTACACTTGAAATGAAATATGAATAGACTCAAGCGAAATGGCAGTCGGGCAAACTGACTAGTAGGCCTACCCATATGTGAACATGGTACCTTGTCGAGCATTGCAGATGTCTGGGAGAGGAGGGAAAATAAATTACCAATAATTGAAAAAGAAATGCTGACCTGCTGAATGGACTGTCAACATTTCAAGCGTCCAAACGGGTGTGGTTCAGGGGGACGAAATCATTATGCAGGCTCACAGCATGGTAATCAATTCAGGTTGCTCGGTGATTCATTATCTGAAATCAGGAAGTGAATTAGCATTTGTTTAAGATTTTTACCTGCGCAATGCATATTGTCATTGTGATTGACTCAATTTGGGTGGCATATTAATTTTGAAGCAATCATTAATTAAAATTGTAATCAAATTATTGTAATTTGTAGTTAATTTAGTGACTATAAACTACCTGTCAATATAGGGTCATCCCTATGAATGCTTGCATCATTGCACAACAGGGGCATATAAATTCATTTATTTATTTATTTATTTATTTATTTATTTATTTAGAATCAAATTAGGATAATTATCATCATTGAATGATCTAACCAGCTAAAATCAACCCAATCATTAATTTAATCATACATTAAATATTGTAAAATGCAAAGTACTGAAAGTAATAGTAAAATTTCGTAGATGACTAGATGGTAAGCTCGCGAGTGTGCCAGAAATATCCGTTTGCATTAAATTAATACACTCCCATTATGATTACATAATCAGATCTGAGAATAAGATAGTGATGGTGATCAGTTAGTGATCAGAGATCAGTTAGTAGTTGGCAGTTGCATTTGTGGCATAGTCTATTCACCTAGATCGATTTTTTTCAATTATTCTAATGTTCACCGCTGTTCTATTAAAGTAAATTTACTCACTTGCATGGTTGTACTATTCTGGTTTGGTGTTCAGACTTCAGTGTTTTCGACAGTCACACTGTGAGTGTGATCGAGTCTGTCTGTGAATCGAAGGCGACCGGCCGGCCTCCTGATAGTAACATGATCATGTGACGATGGACCAAAGTTCTCTTTATCGCAGGGTGTAGGCATAGCTTATGAACTGCCCAACGAGAGCAGGGAAGTCGGAAAACGTCGCTTCATCGTCGCCATGATCGGACATCTTTGTTGTTTACGAAACGAAAGCGTCAGTATTGCGAATGCGCTGGCTGACCTCTTTACTGTTTCAGGATGAGAAACCACGGTAGGTGTCCTAGCAACTCGCTTGTTAAAATAAGAAAAATAGCGGAAATAAAATTTCGCGCCTGACTGGTGGCAAAATGGTTACTCTATCCAGTTCCGAAAAGAAAAAATATATATCCAGGGGTTTAGTCGCAGGACACGCTGATATGACGAGGCCCATTGTAAAAGATGGGCAACTCGGTGTTTCATCACAGCGTCTGACGTCACGCCTAGTTAGCAATATATCTCCCGCGAAATCGTTAGCGATGATATTCCTTGTGTTGGCCAGGCATAGGAATCATCTTTGGTGCATCAAATAATGAATCAAAGTCCATTTTCAACCATTCTTCCTCCCTTTAAAAATTAGGCTCAATGGTATGTGAGCATGTATAGACGCATAGAGTATACAGAGAGTATTCGCTAGCAATGATCCATTTAATTGTATTAAATATTATTTTTAATTCAAAAAAAAATGAAATGTGAATGCGAAAAACAAACACACTTTTTTGGCTTCTTGTTTGTTCAACATGCACCATCCAATTATAGTATATATTTAAAGAACGCAATTTACAAGACATACATCGAATTATTAAAATATATGACAGAAATTAGCCAGATACGTAGCTAAGATATATATTTCAATTACGTACTTAAAAACACAAGTTCACATCAAAAACAAAAAAACAAAACAAAAAAAATTCTATGAAATAAAATTTCTGTGAAATAATAGGACCCGTATGTTCAAATGATCATTCACCTAGCATTGTCAACTGTTTTAAGAAGCATAAACAATTATAAATTCGCAAAAATACTGAAAAACCCTATTATATCGCTCAATGGTCAATCATTATGCGCAATAACCATGGTTATTCATCCTTGCATGTGACTGAGAGAAAATTCTCGTTTTTACAGCCGTTATGATCATGACGCAATCAAAGCGCAATTTAAAGCCATTAAAATCCCCAATTAACGCTCACAATAGTAAACCTCGTCTTGCGCGCCTTCGTGACATTAATTTGATATAATTGAACTCACCAATTGGAGCATTATCTCAGACACAAATTATTTGCATATATAAATATTTGCTCAGTCCTGGCCGTCTACAATGAGGAAAAATCGCTCGATGGGCAAAAATCCCCTCTCATTAATTCTTCCTCTATGTTTATAGGCGAACAACATCAACAGCCCATCATTTTACATTGAAAATAAAACATACAGTGAGAGGCACCCGTCTCATCAACGATAAGCACACTTGAAATGATATTGAGATACTAGATGTGGTGAGAGGTGCTCGCCTCATGCACGAATTAGACTTGGAGATGACATTGAATTTGCCCAGAGATAGATACGAGATGTGGGGAGAGGCATCCGTCTCATCAACCCCAATCAGACCTGAGATGATATAGAGATACGAGATGTGGTGAGAGGCCCAATGCATTATGCACTTTATCCAATTAGCGAAGCATCAATGAATGATAACTATATTAGTAGTCATGTTCGATGGCCACGTGTCCACAATGAATGCGGAGATGGGCAAAATAATTAAAAGTGATACAAGAGAAAAGCAAAGCTTTTTAAAGGCCGCCAATCTTGAAATAATCCTTCGTGGATTTCTTTGGTGGACCCTTAAAGGGAGGGAGAACTGGTTAAAAATGGACTTTGAGTCGTTATTTGATGCACCAAAAATGATTCCTATGTCTGGCCCACACAAGGCATATCATCCCTAACGATTTTGTGGGAGATATATTGCTAACTAGGCGTGACGTCAGGAGCTGTGATGAAACACTGAGTTCCCCATCTTTTACAATGGGCCTCGTCATATCAGCGTGTTCTGCGACTAAACCCCTGGATATTTAATTTCTTTTCTTTTGGAAAATAGATAGAATAATCATTTTGTCATCAGTCAGGCGCGGAAAAAAAAATATTTTTCGCTATTTTTCTTATTTTAACAAGCGATTTTCTAGGACATCTACCACGTTTCTCATCCTGAAACAGTAAAAAGGTCAGTCAGAGTGCACCACGCATGCGCTTTCGTTTCGTAAACAACAAAGATGTCCTTTTATGACGAAGGTAATCTGCTCTGATTGGCTGAAATCGATAGCTTCACGAGGGGAACGGGACCAATCACGGGAAGCCTTCAGCTGACGTTTGCCTCCTATACTTCGTAATGGAAGCCATTCTCCCATAGGCCCAATGCTAACCCCGATATTCGAAATGCATTATTTCCTTACGCTTGCATCCAGGCATGGTGTTTTTGGCAAGGATTGCTATCAATTGGTGCTATGAGTCAATAAAACATCACTTAAAATTCAGTTCCCCATCCCTTTAATAAAGAGGACCTCTGGTTGTTTTGAACCAATAACGGATGATAGGGGATTCGCCCCAAAAGACAAATACGCCTTTTGACTGACATATTTTTAGACAATACGCTTGCTGTGGGCTAATTCCTAGATACATTGAATGTGAGAGGTTTAAAATCTCGCTTTCTTCTCGCGTTCGATTTCATACCGTCGTGATGGCATAAAAGTATTTCTCCTATTGTTAACAATGGAAGCCGTCGAGTGAGCAGATCTTTCAGCATTTCTCATAAAAAAAAATCTCGCACTCATCTCGTTTCAAGCTATTCTGCTAATATCATTCACAGTTGGCCAATTTTTTCGAAAATGGTTTCTCGTTACCCAATTAAGCCCACAGAAGCGATCTAAAAAGGTTCCAAAATGAACAGAGGTCCTCTTTTAAAGCGCCGAGAATCTTTTAAAGGACAATAGAATTCTTAACTCCAGCGTCAACTTCTGCGAACTCGAACTCAAGATAAGATGAACTCAACCTCCAACTATAAATCCGCGAGCGGAGTCAGTGAGTGCATGGAAGTTGGAAAATTATTTCAATAAGCATACAAATGAATTCTATTTTTCCTGGTTACTGCATTTCCTGCTGACGTTATATTACCATAAGTCATAATGTATATCATAATTTATGAATCGACGTCGCTTCGAATCGTCATAGCACTAAATGTAACACGGTGATTACATCTATCTCTGGCATATCCATCCATGTTAAATTTGTTCTTGTACGCACATGTACGCACCTGGGGTGCGTTTCACTAAGAATAAACTAAGAATAAATAATAGGCTAAATATAAATAATTGTAGGTTTTTCGTTCACTAGCGAACATTTCGGCGATACACCGGAGAAAACGAAACTAAATCTCCGAAAGAAGTCACTACAAATTTGTAAACAAATCGACTTTAACTGATATCAGTCGAATAAGTGCATATAATGTTACAATAACACAAGACGATACAACCATATTGTAAAGGTCACTTTTTATTCGCTATAAAACGAGTTCGCAAGCAGATATTCGGTCCGACGAATTCACGTAATGCCATGTTATTGTTCAAGCGGAAGCAAACGAAATGCCGTGGTATTATCGCCCAAATAGCGAAATGCCATTTTAATGTTCTTGCCCACATGTTGAGCTAAAGCGATTCGAAGCAGAGTTTGCTTTTTTTTTTCAGAAAGACATATATTTCATCCATTAAAGTCTTAAATACTTCATTTAACGCCATAAATTGATCGATTTTCGATTACAGAAATACTTTGTTACAAAACATCTAGGTCAAACCTAGGTCAAACCCTATGGCATGGAAACGTGGATCTGTAAATCATTTTAATCACACGTTATGAATGTAATTGTGCGAAATGAGAAGACCTTCAACCAAATTTTACTTGTATCAGTTTTACTTCATCCTGTACCGTTTGTAATACATTTAATTTCATAAAATTTTTAATAATTTAATAAAAATGTCTTCATAAATTCAATTTTTTCTGTTATATTATTTCAAGTCATGATTTTTTTTTTTACTGTATTTCGTAATAATGAAGTAACCGCAACAAATTTTCATGCATTCTCACTCACACTTAAAATAGTATTATAGATTTTCGTTTTACATTGCAAATACCATTTGTGAATTTATTTTTTTTCTAATTTTAAATTCCATTGTTTTATCACCTTCACGTTCATCTTGAAACTATAGACTTATTTTGATCTGAATTTATCAGTTTATTGTAAATTCTATTGTAAAAAATAATGCACCCCAATTACAGTCATGCACACTCAGATATCATTGGGGGAGATGTATGCATTGAGGGCTTCATCGAAGATTGGGCAGACGTACCTGTCATCCTTCAGGGAGTCCAGGGTAACAGTATTCCCTGTGCAAAGCCATCTCCGGTGCAGTCCGTGCCCTCAGCTCAGATGCGCTTCTATCGGATCCGGTCAGCGAGAAGACACTGCATTGAAGAGGCAACCGCCATCTCCAGTGGTCTGCAGTGCAACTCCCTCGTGACCCAACCTGAGGTTCCTCATCAAATGGTTGGAGTAGCTGTCCACGTATCGATCCCCACTCCCTGTGGATTAAGTCGTCAACCTTCTATGTAGCCACTTTCGCACCCAGGAGGTCCTCGCCGACCTTCAAGCTTACTTCGTCAAAATGCACTCCACCCTCAACCTACCAAAAAGGCAACTCGACTCGTTATTTTGGTATATCTTGTATAACAGTGTTCATGTGCTTGTAATTATGTACATTTCTGCATGATGCAATACTTCATTGAATGCGCAATACACATGTGTATGCATGCATGCAGTAATTATGTGGAAACGTTATAATGTTTTTCACAAGTTTATTATCGTAACACGCAGTTCAGAGCTGGCTCAAGATGCAAGCATGTACTCGGTGACTGCATGTCTTGAGCGTATTGAGCAATCCTTTGGAATCACACACCATAGTGGTCATGGGCAGATTTTACAGTATGTTAATTAATTAAAAGAACGTGATGGCCCTCCCGCACTCCAGATTGTTTCGCAAACAGGGGGGGGGGGGGGGGGGTACTGTANCTGCTCGAACGTGAATCCTGGACGAGCTGTGCAGAATCCGGGACTGTTATTGAGACAGTTATACCATCGCGACCAATAAGTTCAGCACATAGGTTCTAGTATAGTGTATACGGGTATAAATAGTATTAGTATTTTTATATATTTTTATATATTTATATATTTTTATATATATATATATATATATATATATATATATATATATATATATATATATATATATATATATATATATATATATATATATATATATATATATATATATATATATTAGATTATATAATCTATTATTAGATTATTATTCTATATAATTTTAGATTTTTAGTCATACATGTATAATTATTTCAAAGTCTGCGTACATTAGTACGTAAAGTCTGAATTATTATAATAGTAAATGATTAACAAAATTAATGACAACATTTCAGGACCCGTACGTAAACAATAGCTACAAGCTATTGCTCTGGTCATTATTTTAAAAGATTGAGCTATAATACGGAAGTTCAGGGTATAGTGACAACAGTCACATATGAGGGTGTAGTGGCTGCTATCCAGTAGACATAGTGCCTATCCCATACACTATACATGTATATATTATATAAAGACTCATTAGGACGTTCTGGTATGCTGCTCTCTGACAAGATCCTTTTGGATTGGCGTCTGTGGATGTCAACCTTTGATATCACTTCGGACACACTTCTTCTACTCGTGATTGGACAGTCCAAATTTCTTCCAATCAGAATCGTAAAATTGATGTCAATAAGCCTGCGCACTGTTACCCCACAGATGCTACGAATTTACTGCGAATTGATGAGAACTGCATTTTTGATAACATCCGGTTAACATGCTGATTTCCCCATTTGATGTGCATGCATATAGCCAGCTATGTTGTCTGCATCTTCAGATCCTGCAGAAAATGGTATAAAGAAGAGATGAGTGGATAATTATAGGGTGCAATAAATGTCTTACATTTAATCTAAATTTAATGAGGCCTAATGCAGCTGACATACTACAGCGAGACAGAGGGGAGGTTTGTATACCTCATCCGATTTATCAGCCTTATGCGTTGTGCATGACTTGGTAGATTCAGCACATTAGGATTTCCATTCAGCAATGTTATATTTTGCTCACGTGTATTTACATTCAATTCTACAAATCAATCAACCTCATCAAGTCAATCTTTAACTGACTGCATGTTTACTAGTTAAGTCACCGAGAGTGACTTGACTAGTAAACATCAATTTGCACTGTGTCTGATCAATTGGTTTATAAACTATAATGGAGGGCTCGAAAATAGTATGTCAAAACTCTTGACTCATGCGCTGTGACTTTCATGCACCATCATATGACCATGTTCATCGCACGTGACACTTGGTAACTTAAGCTTAGTTCCAATTAAGATTCTTCTAGTCTCCTGTTGATAGAAGCGGGTGGAATTAACGTCAGAGTTACATGCAAGACAATCCAACATTGAGTGTTACCAATTAACCAATAGGCAATACCAGTCTGACAACTAGTCCACAGCCACTTGTCTATATCATCACAATCATAATTATTGTCATTGTGGTGACAAGTATAATGTTAAAAATACATATGCAAGTCATAATAGTAGTGAATTGGGTGAGGATTAGCTCCCCAAGGGTAGTAGTGTATACGCTACGCTACGGCTTGGCCCTTGGTGAGCCAGATGATGGTCATCACTGTGACTGACTAATGTGAGTCGATCACCTGTGACAGTGAGAATATCTGCTTGCAAACTCGTTTTATAGCAAATAAAAAGTGACACTTGCAATATGGCCGTATTGTCTTGTATTATTGTAACATTATGTGCACTTACCCGACTGATATCATATCAGTTAAAGTCGATTTGTTCACAAATTTGCAGATTCGGATATTTAGTTTCGTTTTCTCCGGTGTATCGCCGAAATGTTCGCTCGTGAACGAAAAACCTCTTGCAATAATTTTGGCACTTGCGAGGATGTTAGTGAAGCGGTCTGGTGATTCCTCCAAAGTATCTTAGGAGCTCCTAAGAGTTAGAAGGTCTCTCAACTTTAGGAGGAATTTCTTAGTGAAGCGCACCCCTGAGTCATATAACCATGAAAATTTGCATTCCATGGAAATTTCCTGTTCTAACAGTATTTAGTGTTTTTCGAGATATTAATGCAGCGTATACTAACTTGTTCTTGTAAAATAACAAATAGGTGTACCCAGCCAGCTACTATATTCAAATATATTTTTGTCTTTCAAGATTCTTATTTTAGTTACTTAACTGAGTATTTCTTATCATAGCTTCATACCACGAAGCTCACAAGACACAAGTACCAACGAACGAGAAAAGCATTATATTTGCATGGACAATTCAAAGTGCATTAATTTAGGAACACTATTTGAATGAAATTAGATCATTGGAATTAATTTTCTAGGTGGTCACTATAAACAGCTCACCAAATTAATGATATTCAACCTTATGATGCAAGTCACTGGCATTAGGCTAATGCCAGTGACTTGCATCATAAGGTTGAATTGTGTGATTGGCTAATGATTAGCCAATCACACAGGGTCATAATTATCAACAAACAGCATTCCATTGTGGCAGTGAACCATGAAGCCATAGAATGAGTGTGCTTATTAATATGCAAGAAATTTGAAAATAAAATCTTCAACGTTTGTAGTTTTGACCAGTACAAATATGGGTCATGGCTATGAAAATGTACACATACATGCTTGAATTATAAAAATATATAGCATGGTGAGATGCTTCAAAGTATAATTTTGAATGCCAATATAAATTCAAAGTATATTTGCATTAGTAAGTATGTTTTAGCATAACACACACATCCTTGGGATTCGATATGAGAGTCCGCTTAATATTTTGTGTCACATTCTTTTGTTTAGAATCACATTGTTTACCCATCAACATTTTGTAATACTGTATGTAAAACTGTATCATTACAATAATGTATCAATGCATGAATTTATCAATATTTTGAAAAGAAAACTAAACAGAATCAAGATTACAGACTTAAACTGATTTTGAGTCTAAAAACCTGTTTTTACTGACTTTTACTGATCAGTAAAAGTGCTTTTCCAGTACTACCGACTCTTTTCTGATTTTCCTGAATCTGTGGGAACCCTAGCCTGTTATTTAAACAGGCAAAGAACCAAAAACAATATCTTTTCATTTCATAAACAGATGTGTATTCAATCATCGAAATACAATTTGTGAGAAAGAGAGGTTTATTTTGATCCGGAGCAAAATTATAACACGTTCAACCCTTGTACAAAAATTTCTCCGCATTTCACAAAAGGATGAACTCAAAACCAGAGTCAGAGATCGACTAATATTTTAAAAACACCAAACAAAGCAACAACTGGTTTTGTCTGAAATTTCAAAGATAACATCGTGCGCCGAGATTGATAAACACTGCAATAATAGGCATTCAGAAGAAAAGGGAAAACTAAATATATCAGATAGTTAGTTTTCCCTTAAAATCAAAGCGCCAGATGTTATCGCTGAAAATCTGTTGATTATTATTAGAGTACAGCCTAAACTCTTAGCTAGAGATGTCAAGTGCAGTTTAGCTGCGGTAGGCCGCAGCTGCCGGGCTGAGGTTGAGAGTTCGCTTCACGGATTCAATGATGTTGAACCCTTGTGGAAGAGCGCGCTGCTCGAGGGATTTGGCGTAGGGCATGGGAACGTCCGCTCCAGTCACACGAACAATCGGAGCGTCCAAGTAATTAAAAGCAGCACCTTTGGTTATCATGCGCTGTATGCTTCAGGTTTTGTTAATAAAATATTTGTACTTACTTTCAAAGACTTTGGCACAAACCTCTGCTCCGACACCAAACTGCGGCCAGCCTCCTTCAACCGTGATCAGATGGTGGGTCTTCATCACGGATTTGATGATCGTTTCTTCGTCCATTGGCCGGATCGAACGGAGGTTAATGACCTCGCATTCCACCCCTTGACCTTCAAGTTCACGAGCGGCTTCTAAGCATAACTCGACCGACTTTGAGTGCGACACAAGAGTCACGTGTTTACCTATCACAGAATAAGCCTCGATAAAAAAACGGAAATCGTTACATTTTCGCATTTCCTACCCTCACGCTCGACCTTGGCCTTCCCGATTGGGATGACAAATTCGTCCGACAAAGCTTCATCAGACATTTCAAATGGCGTTCCGTAAACCAGCTCATTCTCAAGGAAAACAACTGTACAGCGAGGAAAATAACAGATAATCATTTAAAAATTCATCAATTAAAACCAAACCTGGATCGTCATCGCGAATAGCTGCTTTTAGGAGTCCTTTGGCGTCCTCTGATGAGAAAGGAGAGAGCACCTTTAGTCCAGGGCAATGGCCGTACCAAGCAGCGTAACACTGGGAATGCTGAGCTGCCACCCCAGACGCAGCGCCATTCGGACCACGAAAAACAATCGGGACATTGACCTGTGATTTTAAATATGAAATAAATAAACCGAGAGAAAGCGACTCACTCGTCCAGCCGACATGTACAGCGTCTTGGCTGCTGAGTTAATCACATGGTCGATGGCTTGCATGGAAAAATTGAAAGTCATGAACTCGCATATTGGGCGAAGGCCGGCCTGAGAGGAGTTATGTAAACATAATGACACTCACAGCGTTTTGTACTCACCATAGCTGAACCGACAGCGATACCAGCGAAACCCATCTATATAAAATCAGTGAGTTACAGATTATTAAAAAGTCGAAGCTCAGTTTGTGCACATACCTCAGTGATTGGAGTGTCTATCACTCTACGGTCACCATATTTCTTCCACAATCCTCGACTGACCTTATAACACCAAATTTCATCCACTCATATTCTTATGCACATGAGACTGACCTTGTACGCTCCGTCGTATTGCGCCACTTCCTCTCCGAGCAGATACACACGGTCATCCCTCGCCATCTCTTCATCCATGGCCATGTTCAGGGCATCTCTGACCATGACCTGCAATACAGTTAAGAGATGAGCATGGAGTTTCACCAGATATATTTTTATGTTGTATGTTCATCATTCATTATTCACATGTAACACGCCTTCGAACAACATTACTGTATTGTATTGGTTTTAAGCACCTCCTAATTTAACGCGCATCCAACCGTTTTCAAACCAGAAATTGATTAATTTATGTACACACCCACCAGCACCAAGATATTTAATACTATTTATAGCAGCAAGCTCTGTGCTGACATCTGACTTTCTCTCTTACAGGCAGTGTCAGCAATCTCAGTTTTGAACAATTTGTTTTGTCTTCATTCAGGAAATATTTTAAGAGGCATGTTATACACAGACAGCTCGCTGCTTGTCGACTCCAGAGTCAAACTCCTTATCAGCGCAAGAATTTGTTATTCAACTATTATAAGGCACAATGCACTACATTGTATTCTATCAGCAACCATGCTTTGGAAATGTACAAACTAAGACTTAAACTTTATGGCGCTGCTTCAAACGACCTCTATGGATGAACCTTGAATCAATTAGCAGCATAAGAGAACGTGATCCATGCCCCAGATTTTACTCAGAGCATGCACAGCCATGCACAGACGCGCACAGACCAGACAGCACAGCCACCTAAACTATATTATGTTGGTCGCTTCTTACTTATGAGCTACCATATTAATGGCTTGTGTCACTCAATTTCTAATGCAGTAAACAGAATAAATGTACCAAGCATCCAGTAGGCCTATCTTTAATTACTGATGCCATGCAGGTTCTTCTAGCTACGCAACCTGTTGTTTTAAGCATTACTTGAATATGGGCCACACACTGACTTCCGCAGGTTTACAAGGGATTTTTGTGGAATGCGCGTCTACTTCCAGTGAAACTGACATGCTCTCAGCTTCTGCCTTAGCGCACTGCGCGTATAACCAAGACAATACGGTAGTTCAAGAGGGCGTGCATCAAGTGTGACATCATAAATGAATAAATGTAATAGTCATTAAATTGTCAATATGTAATTTTATTTCATGGAGTATCATCAGAAATCAACATTCATGCATCAAAACATTAAATGTCCATATGCCATTAAGTGATCAATAGACAGTTAGCTTTGGCTGTAGCTCTGATATTAATGCATGACCAACAGCATGAGAACGGTATTACATGAATACCAGCAAATTGCAAGCAACGATGAGACCCCTTCTCTAAGAGGATAGATAGTACTCTTGTTTCAATAAGACTGTGGAGAATAATATCCCACGCCTAAACTAGTGCAGGGTTCTCATCAGAGCAATACACTTCGTTTTTTTCGAGCAATATGCTATCGATTTAGCAACATGAACTACTATAACATCAATATATTCCTTTAGTTAGTGTTTTGACTCTTGACAGCTTCATACAAAATTTTCCTTGATCACATCTATGATTGATTTCTTGTATTTTGTGTTTGTACACTTCGACGACATATGGGTTGTCAGCACCTCACGAGAGCAACATTTCGAGCACGTCAGGACGGTGTGCAAACGTTTGAAAAACATTGATGATGCGTCTGGGAGATGCATGGACCCATCTCTTGACAGGCAGTTCCTCCGGCCTGCTCCCACTGGGTACAGACACACACATCAGCTACGTGCAATACCACGCCAAAGTACGCCTACATTCTGTTTCTTCTCCTGCTTACTTAGGTAACAACCCTATATTTAGAGACCCATGAATATTTTTTTGTCAAGATAAAAGAAAACCCTATTCGGAGACACAGATATTCGTTGAAAGAAAACCCTATTCGGAGACACAGGTATTCGTTGAGGAGAACTCTTCACAACAAACAATAATATTAATAGTAAGAATGTGAAAGATGAAATGAAATGAAGTACATGTAATTATAAAAATAGTGAATAAAAATAGTGAGTCCAGCGTGTTGTAATCGAAGGAGAAGAATCAGCTTGGGCCCATGTCACTTCAGGTGTCCCACAAGGCTCCATTTTAGGTCCTCTTCTTTTCCTTCTTTTCATTAATGATATGCCCAGAGCTGTTGCATCTTCTTTTATTGCGTTGTTTGCAGATGATTCTAAAGTTTTTATGTCCATCAATTCTCATCAAGATTGTGAACTTTTACAGAAAGATTTTAACGAACTTTTAAATTGGAGCAAAACCTGGGGCATGCTTTTCAATCCTTCTAAATGTAAACTTTTATCGATCACTCGATCTCACACTCCTGTCAATTTTAATTACAATCTCGATGGAGTTATTTTAGAGCGTGTTGGACAGTTTAAAGATTTAGGTGTTGTTTTTAATCACAATCTTTCTTTTACCTCACATATTGATTCACTCATCGCTAAATGTAATCGTGTCTGTGGCATCATAAAACACTCAGTCGGCTATCATGCTCCACAGAAGGTTAAGCTCCAACTTTTTAAATCTCTTGCACGCCCCATTTTAGAATACAGCTCTCAAGTATGGTCACCCTCAACAAAGCGAGATATTAACTTAATTGAATCTGTCCAGAGGTCAATGACCAAATATATTTGTAATGATTTTAACGAAATGTCTTATTCTAGTCGCTTAAATGAACTTCATATTTTACCCTTATCTTATCGGAGAGAATTTATTGATCTTATGTTTATTTTTAAATATTTTAAAGGTCATATCAATGTTGATTTCAGCGAGGAAATCAAAATTTTAGACAATACGCGTATTCTTAGATCATCTAACAATGGTTTGCTTCTATTTGAACATATTGTAAGAACTGAGACTTTTAAATCTTCTTTTTTTAACCGTGTTTGTCACTTATGGAATATTTTACCGGTTAATATTAGAGACTCACCTACTATTTCTATTTTTAAACATTGTTTACTTGATTTTTATTTTTATAAATTGGATCATCATTTTAATGTTTTTAACTCTTGCACCATGACGTCATTTTGTAGATGTTCTGGTTTTTACCATTTCATTTGAACGTTTTTAATTCACATGACAATTTTACGTTTTTATCACTTTTATTCATTCTCATTATAATTATTTTTAACAAATTTACTTTTGGTGTGAATAATTTTTTGTGGGCCATGCCTTTTATTATTCACCGTTGTCGTTTTTATGGCATGAATTTAATAAAAAAAAAAGAAAAAGAAATAAAAACAGCACTCTGTAATTTAGCAGGTTTGTTTTCACCATTATGTTTATGCTTCAATTCTCAATGAATCAACTTAAGGTGTGTCTACTTAAATTCTTAGTGTATAATTAAAAGGTATGCTAGTATATGTTTGTATTCCTTGAATCTCAATAAAACTTTCCTCTGGCATTCATTTTATGTTTGAAAAACAAGAATCTCAATAAAAAAAAAAGAGCATAATTTAGATTGACAGGGTATCGTATTTACAGGTATTTTATTTTTGTAAACGGGCAATTCCATGAAAATGTCAACCAGGGGTTCAATTTTTAGAATTTACTCTTATCTTGGAATTGGACTCAAATTGATGGTAATATTAGTGTACCTTGATGGGAATACCTTTTTCTAAGCATTCTACTTTGCATAAATTTGCATAATTCAAGGTTAAATTAGTCATTATTAGTGTTTATTCCTCAGAAATGCCGAAAACTCTGAATAGACAATTTTAGCTAAATCTTTGTCATTTACGCAGAATCGCCATGAAACTCATAAACAGCTCATTTCAAGGTAAACAGAGCGATATACTGTAAAAGTACTAATATTGGCAAGGGAGGTAATTTGGCGAATTTGGCGAGAAAAAAAATGCCAAATTTAATCTCACCAATACAGAACTATAAGGATGACGACATAAGTCACAAAAGGAGGTTTCTTTAGGAGCTCCATTGTTTCAACTTTGAGATTCCCCAGAATTAATGTCACCAATATAATTGAAACACAAAAAACGCCAAATACATGTACTATATACGACAATATAAGTATGTGTACAGTATCCTTTTTTTATTTAGGAATGCACGATATCCGATATCCAACGATTATTATTCGATATTTTTGGATAATTTCCCGACAAATTCGGCATTCATGGACTTTGTTTCCGTCAGAATGCTGGTCACTACTCTTGCCATATAGCACTGAACCATCTGCTGAATATGAGCTAATATACCAGCCATCATCGAACTGCAAGGACTCAGCCGATCTGACGGAAAACGACCGGACGGCCTCACTCTAGGCCCATGGTCACACCATAAAGCACTCACTCATTTGGGACTGTGACAAACACCTATTGTGACTCTCAAACCCACTATAGTGCGAGTATGGCAGGAAGTGCATTAGCAAGAGCAGAAGATGCTAAAACAAATAAATATGCACATCTCTCTAAATTGCATCACTTCCAACCGATAGCTTTTGAAACAATCCAGAAGGCCTTCAATTGAAAAATTCATAGCCGAATTGATCGAAGAGACGGCTGACGGTGGAGACAGGTGAAGCTATAGAAGCCAACTACTTCGAACAAGCCCTCAGCCTCTCAATTGCAAGAGGCAACGCAGCATCCGTGCTAGCATGCATGGAGAATTCCTTGTAAAATTACCATCTAATTATTGTCAAACTTGTCCCTCAAGAAATAACAATATTTTTGCGGAGAAAAAATAAAAAATTTAAAATTTAAAATTCCAGATATGATGATAAGAGGCATTTCTTCAATTAAAAATCCATATGAGCATTGAATTGCTTAATTAAATATGCCAATTACCTCCATTAGGAGTTTTTAATTTAGGACGACTCCAATACAATATAAAGCAATATTCACAACAAAAATGATCGAAAGATTATTTCATTTATTATTACATTTAAAACGCATTTTCAGCAATATAAAAGAATATTCAAATGCGCTTATAGATTATAGCATATAATAATATCCTTGCCATGGTTAGGGTCTAACCATATAAGTATATGGCCAATCATCATTCAGCATATGGTTAGCCCAACCAATCAGTGGCAATCACAGTACAGCATCGAATAAGCCCAGCCCTCATTCCCTACGATAACTAATGACAGTGTTAGTCACAGTTCAAGCCACGTTTAGTTAATCTTTTGAACTTTGTGGGCGTACTATACATCCATCCAGTGCTGGGTACTATTACATCATAATATACCTGAGCAAGTTCTATATTATAAAATACAGAACAATGAAAAGCTATTAATTGAATCATTAAAAGACAATGCCCAAATATAGTAACGTGCGTGAGGTTTATTCATTGCATGCACTAGTAATTGAAGTTCAATGCTTTGAGATTGATGTTCAACTGTCTTTTAATCAAGTTCCAAGATAGCCCGAGCTCAGTAATGTCAACAGATTGAATGGTTGTGTTTGGTGCAGGAGCTCATTCAACTAATCTGATTATTAAAGAATCAATTATTAGTTTTATGTAGCGAATCAGCGCGATCATACAATTCCGGCATGAAATTCTCCAACACGCTGCACACACTTTCCCTGGTTATAGGACCCCCCAAAGGTGACATCTAAGTCCTCAGCGAGCTATGAGCTATGATCACAAGCAGTACATCAATAATCGAGCAACCACTTAGGCGATGACAAACCAACTTTGTCCCACCAGGTACCACGATTCGACATTATGCAATGTGTCTTATTGTGGTGGACGTGAGGGTTTTCTGGTCGCGAAATCCGAACCCGGCAAGTTGCAAGTATTTTTGATAACATAATGGCAGCTGATCACATAAGGCAAAAGTGACCATGTTTGGCACAGGATGAGGAAGGATATCGCACAGCATTGCCTACCGCGAGTGTGTTAATTGCCTGCCATTCATCGAAGCTACAAACTGACATCAGGACGCCGGCACCTACCATAGTAGTGCCTCAAGAGACGTTCTCTCACATCCTCAAGTGGATCTTGCCGCTGCCACCATCAAGAGGACAAGACAACGTGGTGAAGCAATCACCCTCAACGACCACCTGGGTCAACGCCCTCATCGGAGGCAAGGTCTCCAGTGCCCTCAGATATTACGTCAGAGAGAGCAATTTACATCCTCATTGTGGTATGAAATGGCAGAAACAATTAGTACCAAGATTCATCACACAACTGCTTAACAATCCAGAGCAGTTTCAATCGCTCATTGAAAGCCTCACTACAGAGCTGAAGAGACTGTATTTGTGCTCGCTACCGTGGACCCTGTATGGCCAACAAACAGCGCCAAAGGAGAACGGAGTGTGCGGATACCCTCAGGCATGAGAAAGCCGATCCTATGTTCATATCAAGGCTCATATCAGAATATACATAAACATAATATATATACATATATATGGATATAACAATATATATATATACAAAATATCATGATGAAATTAGACAGACAAGCAAAGCAAGGCAATTGTGGTTTTACGAACACTGTTGTGTTACATGGGCACCAGAGCAGAAACCCAGGACTGGCCTTACCAATTTCTTGTCCAATTTGCTATGCAGTAAGACATGGCCCACCAAGGCCATCAATTCACACTGACATGGTTACTGGTATGATCATGGTTTCCAGCGTGAGTGCCGGTGAGTGGTTACGATGCTTCAATAGTCTTCTTCGCATATGCTGGGCGTGATGCATGCTGGTCTTGTCAGTAATTTAGGTCACTGTGTTAAAATCTACCACTACCCAAAACTACCCGAAAAATCGCGTGTTGCTCAAAGACGGCCATTGGTCCGCTCACTTCAGATATTGAGGAATAGCATTTTCATCGTAATACAACCAAAATCGATATACATTCTGCACACTAATAAATTAAATAAAATTCATGTTTAGGTTGAATGATCTTTGTTTTGAACCTCTTGAGAGAAATTGAACGATAATTTCATGAGATTTTTAGCTGTGATATTCAGAAGTTGTTGCTACCACAAAGAATGGAGCGCTGCACATGCGCTGCCAACAATCCCATAACTCCCTGCGAGTGCATGTGCCATGGATTTGGGATTAACTGTTCTGTAGAACAGGAAATTTCCGCGGACTACAATTTTTGCGGTTTAATTTAAGGCTCAGGCCTTTATTTGCGGCCGCAATTATTCGCAATCAAGCGTAGGATGGTAGGGTCACACAGTATCAGATCACCCAGAAACATTTCGCGAACCTCTAATATTCGCAATCAATCGTGACAGCAAATATAGCAAAAATTTGATGCGGAGCAAAAATTCCCTGCTCTACAGTAGTCTATTACAATAATTCAATTGAATTGCTTGAGAGATTAGGCTTATATCACTGACATCACTCACAATCATCATTATAATTATTATTATTTATTATTTATTATTATATAAATCATCATACTATAACTATTCATAGATATATTATAAAACAATGATCATTATTATGAACATGCTGTTCGGATCGGAACCAGTCCAGCGCTTCAAAATGCCAAGGTACACAGAATCGAGACAGGATGTATGCAATGAATTCAACGGAAAGGATTAGGAAAATTATTTTTACAAGCTGTCAAAAGACTAATCACTAAACTGCTAACCTGTTTCCCAAATGATGTGCTCGAGAGAGCGAAATTTCGCTGCCCTACACCTCGAAGACAGCCCTGAAACAGAGGTAAGTGTCATTGATGGAAACATTTAACAACTAATTTCAAAAGTTCATTAATTCTCATGAATAATAACATAATATCGGAGGTTCTGTTATAACAGGATTCGAGTTATTCAAGAAAACATACCCATGTCATTCGTTTCGCTAGCATCGAAGCCATCTTGACAAGTACGACCTTGACCTGCTGAACTCTGTCTGCTCAATTGTGAAATGTAGGTACGCCAAAATAAAATGTCATCATTCCACAAAAGGCTCAAAATAAATTTGTATTAATCAATTATATTTTTAAATGATGATTTAAGTAATAATAACAATTAAAAGTACATCTAGTATAATAGATTAAACCATGATAGCACGACAGAGGTCGTGGGACAAATCATTCGTCACTCCACTCAGTCATGATGGGTGATAAATGATCTCTTGAACTCCCTATTATCATTGGATTTTGAGTTGTGATCTACAGCTGCAGTGGCGATTTGATATAAGATTCAACATGAAACATGCATGTTTCTAAAGGCGAAAGGAACCCAGACTTTGGGGGCATAGTGAGGAGGCAACGAGGGAGGACATTGGAAGCTACTGGTGGGGTTCAGTGGCAGCTAGGCTCCATTATTTAATATTTTATATATTTTCTTAACTTATAGTGTTTAAACTTTAAACTTCACGCTAATCACGCTTATAAAATAATGAAATTAATTTTGAGTCCATGTTCTGTTGTGGATTTTCCCACTCAGTACGTATTATGAAATTCGTCCTTCGCGTCTCCCGTTTGCTCACAGCTGGTTTGGCGCCAGTTATATTTTCCTGCTCTGCATATCATGTAAACTCGCAGAATTGCAAATGATACTCGATCGCGTGTCTTCATGCAAGCACTTATCAGTTGACCAAAAAAGTACTTTCGCTGCATGAGGTCTGCTCCCATTACTTATAAGTCCGGATACCTGTAGATCATTGGAATATCCTCTCACTATGCAGCCCTCTTCTCCTCTGAATTCTTCGTCATCGTGGTCTACTTGAGTCTCAAGCTCGAGCTGCTGATCTCTCGGTACTCTCTTTCCCTCATTTCTGCTCATTAAATTGTGTTGTTTTCATGGTTTCTTTAGGAGCACATGTTTATGTATCCAACTGGCAGTTTCTCAACAATGAAGCGTATTGCAGCAATGTTTGACAGCACATATTGTTGTGAGGAACTTTT
>KB309065.1:66693-117114 GCA_000328365.1 Capitella teleta
TCATATAGGCCCATGTGCATTATTATTGTACACGTAGGCCCACATACATTATTAATGTACATGTAGGCCCACGTGCATTATTAATGTACATGTAGGCCCACATGCATTGAGGGACACCGGATAGCTCAGTGGGTTAAACCGCTGACTACAATCCAATGCAGACCGTGGGTGTCGAGGTCCCGGGTTCGAGACCCGATCAGGCCTCGGGCATTATGATTGTGAATTATAATTGTAATTCGTTATAATTGTAATTCTTCGGTGACTCTGCAGTACTGCGTAGCAACGCCGGGTGCTGTGTACTACTGTCTATGGTGGTATGCAGGATAAAGAACCCTTGGGATTTATTGATAAGAGTAGGGGAAAACCCCGGTCCCAGGCCTTCTGTTCTGGCGCCCGTATCATCCGATTGGTTTGGGTGGAGCCGTAAAACCCCATCACTCACATCACTCACTCACCCACATGCATTATAAATGTACATGTAGGCCCACATGCATTACTAATGTACATGTAGGCCCACATGCATTATTATTGCATTATTACTGTATATGTAGGCCCACATGCATTATTAATGTACATGTAGGACAACATGCATTTTTTTTACTTTCACTTTATGCATGTTCATGTTCGAGGGTTGTTCGAAAATTTTCAGCCTAACATCGAACGCATGAACACAGAAATTGAATAGAATTTTGGCTTAAATATAGAATATATTTCCAGATATAAATGTATGTAGTAAGCATTAAATGTCTTAGAAAGTCACGTGATAGACCCAAAGCCAACCAAGAAGAGCCGACCAGCCAGCCAAAAAATATCCGAGCCACCACCGCCGGAATTTTACTAGGCCTAATCCGTCGAAAAACAGTTGGCACTAGAAAAGCACTCGGTTGACGGAAGAAACCTGACCCTCTTGGAACCAATAACGTCCCACGATAAAAATTAATACAATATTTTCCACGTTGTCTCAAACAGAAAGTGTCAACGAAGACAGCTGCGCATTCGGCTCCGGGAAATACTTTGCTTTGTGTGGATTGGGAGGCATCCTTAGCTGTGGATCCACTCACACGGCGGTCGTTCCTTTGGATCTGGTCAAATGCAGGATTCAGGTGAATCCGGAGAAATACGGAGGCATATTCCAAGGATTCCGGATCACATTGCGGGAGGGAGGACTCAAAGAGTTGGGCAAAGGATGGGCTCCAACCTTCTTCGGATATTCTGCTCAAGGACTTTGCAAGTTTGGATTGTACGAAGTTTTCAAAGACGTCTACGGTAACCTCATTGGAGAGGTGGGTTTTTAACGAGAGTGCAGTCTCTCTGACGTCATATACGTTTTTTAATAATTACTTCACAGGAAAAGGCATATCTTTGGAGAACTTCTCTTTACTTGGCTGCTAGCGCTTCTGCCGAGTTCTTCGCTGATATTGCTCTGTGCCCCATGGAAGCTGTCAAGGTCCGCATCCAAACGCAGCCTGGCTGGGCCAGTACCCTCAGGGAGGGTCTCCCTAAGCTGATGGCTGAGGAAGGCGTCAATGGCTTCTACAAGGGCATCGTGCCACTGTGGGGAAGACAGATCCCTTACACCATGATGAAGTTCGCTTGCTTTGAGCGCACAGTAGAAGCCATCTACAAGTTTGTTGTCCCCAAACCAAGAGCTGATTGCTCAAAGGCTGAGCAGCTGGTGGTCACTTTCTGCGCTGGTTACATCGGTCAGTCAATTTAATCTAAAACGAGACACCATCCACCTTGTGTATTAACAGCTGGAATATTCTGCGCTATCGTATCCCACCCGGCTGATACCATCGTCTCCAAGTTGAACCAACAGAAAGGAAGTACATTCATGTCAATTGGACGCAGTCTTGGTTTCTGGGGTAACTATCCCCTTGACTCATTATGTTTATAAATTTATGCAAATTTATGCGCATATAGGAATGTGGAAGGGATTGGCCCCAAGGATCATCATGATCGGAACTCTGACTGCTCTACAGTGGTTCATCTATGATGGGGTCAAAGTTTACTTCCGCCTTCCCCGCCCACCTCCCCCAGAGATGCCCGAGAGCCTGAAGAAGAAACTGGCAGAAACACATTAAAGTTAAACTTGTAATTTAATCAATTTATTTCTCTGATATTAATAATGCCCTTTTGCCATTAGCTGATTGCTATTTTGTTTATGCGTGCATTTATGTTTATGCTCTACCCTAAAAAAATCAATTGAGGAATAATTTCGTTTTGGTCTCCTTTAAATGCAATTCAAATTACAAAGTAGGTTTAAAAAACATCCTTGTTTCTCTCTCTCAAATTGTGTGCATTTCTGTTATTTCTTTTGTTAGATGTATATCCTACAGGAAAAATAAATAAATATACCATTACCATATATATGTATCCCAGACTACAATACTACAGTGCAACATATACATGTTTTGCATAATCATTTTAATTAGAAGTTTTAGACTTATTTTTTTGTATATTTTCAATGCGTAAATACTCATCATCACTGATCAGCTCTAACATAAAATACTTGTTAGCTCATGTACTGACCCGAGGCTAGACTAAGCACCCTGTCTCATGCATGTCTCTTCCTTTTTGTGGATTAATGCAGTCGAATAGAAGGTACATTTCGTACAGACAAGACTTAAATAGCGCAAGAATTGAAGTACGAGAGCTTTCTGAATACAATTTTTTATTTGACACCGAATTAAAGGAGGAGAAAAAAAAGAGTAAACAAAGACAGCAAAGAAAGTTGCAGAAATTAACTCTTGAAGAACAAAATCTCTGTCAATCCAAAAACAATATTAAACACATGAGACAGAGTGTGGAAGGGTGGGGGAAAAAATAAAATAAATTGCCAAATTTTGTTTTTTAATTACACAATATAACTAAACAAGGCATTTATTACAATAGAAACAAAAAACATGGCACTCACAAAAAAAAAAAAAAGAATCAAATAAAAATAAATGCGTTTCAACTTCTTTTTCGATCCCTCCTTTAAAAAGAAAATTCATAACATCACTCGTTTAAACAAGTCACACCGGCCACAAGTTGAATTACCTAACGAAGATGAAGTGAATCACATGGCATGAACAAACAGGAGAGAGAGAGAAAAGAAAAAAAAATTGTACGGGAAAAAACACCATAAAGAAGTATGTGCGTTGATCATGAATAATTCATGAGGTCATTAAATATTCATGAGGAGGGGCTTCTCCATCACAGCATTGAAACAGTCATCAAAGAACGAGAGATCAACTAAGACCTTCTCTGCTTCTGAGGACGGACGCGAGGCCTTCCTTTTCAAACACAGACTGGACTGCCTCGTGTACGTTATGCGCGATCACGGACGGCTTCCTTAGGTTCTGATCCATGATGAAGTCCCTGTGATTGTGATGAAGCAGGGCCTCACTGTCTTGCTGCTGGCTCAGGGTGTAGTCGCGACTTGCGTTGTACACACCCGTACACACCAGGATCGACTCACAGCTCTCGCATCCTATCTGGTTTGGCTCCATGGAAACTTGGCTTGAGTCGGCTGCCTCAGCTGGCTGAACCACTGGCTGCGGCTGCTCGGTTGAATACTGTTTCATCCTTTTCCGTTTTTCTTGCTCGCGACGGATCTCCATCTTTTTTTCAAGCGTTCTGTTGAAAAGGTTTGCGCCATAAATGTCAACGTCTGGGTTGTCACTGAAGAAGGATACGAATAAATTAATAAATAAATAAAATATGATAACAAATAAATTATCAATTAATTATTTTAATTAATCAATTAATTAATGGGTTGTCACTGGAGAAGAATATGAATAAATTAATAAATTAGAAATAAAATATAATAAATAAATAATTATTTATTAATAATTAACTAATCAAATACTCACCCAATGCAGTACATTCTCTTGATGGTCGGTAAGCCAAGTTCCGCTGCTTGCATCTGAAGGACGTGTTCAGAATGATGATATGTGATTTCACTTGGTTTTCCAACCAATGCGTTGTATCGCAGATCAAAACCAGTGATTTTCTTGTATAGGCTTTCAAGACAATGCAAGAAACATCCATGGCCAAACCTGACAATATAAAACACCAAATTCATTAAAATAAATTAACCCAATTCCCAAAGAGGAGATATTTTGCAAAGAGAGAGCGAGAGAAATTCAAGAGAGTGATGTAATAACCTGGGCATAGGAGCTTCGCACATCCACATGAGGTCAATGTTGCAAGCGAGCACTGGCAGATGAGGGTAGGGGATTTCAGCAGGGGCCTCGTGAGGACGGCCGTTGGTCACCAACACATCGATTAAGAGCTGCAAGTTGCTCTCCCATCTGACAGGTTCCCCAAATAAAATGACCGCTGGAATTAGAAGAGAGAAAAAATTAGACAATTAGACAATCATAGCTATCAACTTTGTGTATACATTTGTGGTTGTAATTAGAGCGTGGATTATTTAAACAAAAGTTGTATCTTCACATATTGTAATTGGCCATTGATATAATTAATGAGCCAATTTTGTTCAGAGTGCATATATAAAGAGAAAAATCTGTGAAGTCTGAACATCCATATAAAGTTCTGTATTAAAAACAAAATCCTACAAAATAACAACAAGTTAATCACATTAAAAAAGATGAAAACCAAACTGCCGTCTGACTCGAGACAGGATTACATAATTTTCCTTTCAAAAACAGATCGAAAATCCATTTCACCAGAATAGAGATATCTAAGGATTATGCAATCCCATATAATCCAAGTGTGAATGTAATTTCAGAATTGGGTGAAAGTTCAAAGTTCTCTACTTCAATTATCAATATTAATTATTTACATATTTTACAGTGCCTCAAGGCATCGAAGGGGAACTTGTCAGAATAAAGGATGACTAATGACTCTTGGGAGTTTTCGCACTTTTCGGTGGGGAAACCGTTGACACAATAAAAAAACTTTCTTAATAAATATTAATACAGTATAATCTCAATATGTCGAACCCCCATAACTAGAATTGCTCTATAACTCGAAGCCATTTCGAATCCCTGAGTCCCTCCCCATATGCAAAATTGAATTTTGTACCGATATGTCAAACTCCCATAACTCGAAAAGCTCTATAAGACTATAACAGTAACTCATTTTCCATCCCAGTGCATAACTTCCGATACCTTTATGTTGAAGTTAACTCAAATATGCAAAGTTTTCATACATAGTTGTATGTTAGAGAAACTTTGCCTGTGATTGGATAAAGCTGTCTCAACTAATTGCTCGACTTGGAGCTTCCAATCAGCGTCTTTCACACCTTCCTCGAAGTTGAGAGCGAACGGTTCTTGGAGTAACTCCCAAATCCTATTCTTGCTTACATTAGGTGTCAAAACAAACATGCACAGCCTCATTCAATGCATTCCTTTGGGGTCGGCATTGCAATGATTACAGAAATCTACAAAGCGTTTGTGATCTTTTTAAATCGGCAATATCAGAAAAAATATGATAGGCACCCAAGACTTCAAAGGGGGTGGATACTTGATATATTAGGGGCAGGGGGGTAGTGTTAGGTCATCAATTCGTCTCTGCACATACTCTCGAAGAGAAAACTCAACTCTACTCATATTTTTTCCATGCTTGATCAATGCTACTATATCTCAAAGGTTCTATAACTCAAAGTGATTTTGACAATCCCTTGAAATTCGACATAGATTATACTGTATATCTACTCTAAGTAAAATTGATCAATATCATTAAAATTTATTAATATGTTTCTTTTTTTAATTATTCCTTAATAGTTGAACAAGTTGAATTAAAAAATATTCAAATAAAAATGCAAACATCAAGAATTTCAAAAGATGTATCGTAAAGAATAAAGATTGAAAATACGACCAACCTTCTATTCGTGGAAAGTATTTCTCAAATGCACATGGCTGAAAATATATCAAATAAAATTTAATTTGAAGAAATAACATGAATTTTATCTAAGGGAAAAAAAAAGAAAAAGAAAAAAAAAAAGTCATTAAACAATGATTACGTTTGTTCATTCAAATGAACCCCTCACCGCAGTAAATCTTCGTTTATGATCAACTTTGTCGAGCGTGGGAAAGGCATGCCTCATTTCATCCATTGTAATCACCTATGAAAAAAAACAAAAAAACATTTCATAATCTCCCGTAATAAATTTCAAGAAGAGAAAACAAACCTTTGTAAAACCAAGGTTTGTTGCAATTTCCCTCACTGGTCCCTGCCCAGTGACTAATATGTGTTTGTCGAGAAAGAGTTGAAACATTTTCAACGGACTGTGAGACATTATAACCTGCTCAGGGTCCACCTGCAGAATTAACGCATAAAAATGATAAAAATGCCCTTACTATGACATAATCATGACCTTACCGTGACCCCAGGTAGCCAGCTCATCAGCTGGTCAGCTTTACTCTGTCGTAAGCAGTTCCCAGCGTTTGTAACGAAAACGGTCGGAACCCAGAACTTTCCCGTCTTCTCATCAATGAGTAGCCGAAAGGCATCGCTTGAGTGCGGAAGCACTTTGCCTCCACGCACAATGACGCCATCTATGTCGAAGAAGAGACCAAAGTCAGGCTGCAAGTCAGCAACATCGGGAGAAGTCTGCAAATATAGGAAAAACTAATACATCAAGGAGATCTCTCAGATCCAACAATTAATAATTGTAGAGATGTCAGGATTTACACATAGCGTTTGAAATGGTGATTAAAATCAATTCGAATTTATTTTAATTGTGACCAAAACCATGAGGACAAAGTAGGAATACGGTGTACTTTCAAAGGAATCATAATCACAATTCTAACACTTTATATAAGTGACAGGATATATTCGTGAGCCAGCATGATGTAGGTTTCTTCACAAGCATCAATGGTTTATTTATTGAAATTGTGTGTTTCTATACTTTCAAAAATAATGCATTAATATCGAACTCATCACACCTATATACATGCACAGTAGTATACACACACCATACATACCAACTGTCTTTCCTTGACAGTTGCCAGCTTGGGTTACAGAATAATTTATCGTGGAAATCGTATAATTGACACGAAATAACGACTGTCCAAAACGTGGGATTGAGATAATAATGAATCTGAGGAGTTTAATTGCAGTTGAACACAAAACAGTCTAGTAGAAAAGTGGAAAAATATCAAGGTTAAACATAATTGAAAGAAATCAATATAGAACCACTTGTATGCAATTGAGATCACAAAACATCTTATATACACATATAGATAAAAGGTAGGTCAAAAAAATGTATAACTCAATCCAAGCACAATATCTCAATGTGTATATATTGACCGCTTAACGTAATGAATACATTATGTAGATGATGATAACTATGTACCAACCATTACAATTATGACATTTAACAGAGGAACAACAATCCCATATAAATTAACTCAACAACCAGTTTAATTGCACGTATAATGCATCTAAAAAATATTAGGTCAAATCTGAATGCTTGGTGCACACAGGTTGAGAGTTATTCAACCCTTCCGAGAGGTAAACGCAAGAGAAAGCAACAAACAGGTGAAGGAACTGCAAACGAAGCCAGAACACCTGTGATTGATCTATTATTACCCTTAGGCCAAGAAGGTCATTCCGTTTGCGTAGGAAGAGGAAGGCCAAGCAAAAATAACACATTTTTGATATGTTTCTCAACTCTCATGTAATACAATAATAATCACCTATCAAATATTTGATAACTGGCTTTATATGACCTTCAATCAGACACGAGTTTAGTCATTTTACACGTCGGATGATTATAGCAGATAACATATCACGAGTCATAAATCGACCCTGTTTGCAATCTTTCAAGCTCGAGCCACAAAGGTCCAGAGCAAAATCGCAACTCCAAGTATTCCATTGATTTTGTTGACATTATAATGTAAAAGATCTTATAATGATGTCATTTGATTAAATTTCCTTTCCTTACTTCAATCTAGATACTGACATACTGGTACACCAGTTAATACACTGGTCAGCATAATGCCATGAATCTCTTCAAAAATTTTTAATACTATCAGCAAACTTTTAGGTCAGTGAGTTCATGTAAGGATTTCTGAGAAGAAGAGATCAAAAGATGACCTAGAAAAGTTAACACGTTCAACTTTTATGGCTTCTATTGCTCTAATTGCCTAACCAATACAGTAATATATGGCTGTCAAATGATTAAATCAATAAAAAATTACGTTGAATAATTTTATAAAAGATTCACCCCAAAAAAAATTGTAAATGTAGAAAAATCTTTAAGAATTTACCCTTCTCACCTTTTGCGGGTTGCTAGGTATATGTGGCGTTTCCATGGCAGCAGCTCCATTGAGCTTACTGGGAGTAGGAAATTGATATTTCCTAACTGAGGTAATCACAGGACAAGTATTCTGCAGTATCCGCGAGAAGGGTCTGATCACTTTTGAGAGTGCCATGACGGTGGGGACAAAGGTCAATCCTATTTGGCACCAAACCAAGTTCCAATATGTCAAATCCCTCGTATACAGTAACTGTCACAGTATGGTTCGAGACTTGGCCACGCGAGGTGGTGAATATTGTTCACGAAAACCGGCATTTGTAGAGGAATACACACTCTTAAACTTCAACAGAGCTGAAACAAACAAAAAAATAGAAAATAATTTAAAGAAAATTATCTTGGTATATCGAAAATCGAGTCATTTGAAATGACGCTTGAACGTGGCTCAATCGTACCCAACTGACCTCGATATTTCAATTAACTCCTCCGCAAGTTAAAGCACGTTTCATATCAAATACGAATATTGATACAACGCGTGCAGTAATAGAAATAACAATATAGCAAATTGTGCAGCTAATATAATTATCCAGTTGAAATCTCGTGACAAAGTGGAGCAGAGACCAAATAAAACGTTTACTTGGAACAATTTACAAACAAGGCGCACGTGTGGCCTTCGCGAATGACGCACGAAAAATAAAGCAATTTCATTGGTTATAAATCTCAGGGGGCGTGGCTTATCAGCCATTCAGAGGACAGAACAGGAGCCACACACCATTTTTGATGTATAAATTATGCTAAATAAGTCCAGTACACGCTCTCTATTACTAGTATCTGTAAGATAATACATGTAAAACGAACACGAAACTAGTAACTCGGCAACAGGCATTCGACAGGCTCCTCACTTAGTCCCAACACCCATCCTCCTAGTGACACCGAATCGTTCACTACTAGGTCCGCGAGTTCTATGATATTAATATTTCAGAAAACAAATACTAGTACTTGTAAAAGCTCAGCATGAGCATGTAATGATAAACTACTCTATACCCAACACTGCTAGCACAGTACTAGTACACATATGTATATAATATCTTAAGGTCGGCCTTCTTCTTCTTGAGAGAGAGAGAAAGAATCGTTGACCTTGGTGATACCAGGGTCAGCCGTAGAAATAAACAACAACAACTATGGCCTACATGCAGAATATTTCAGCCATCGATGCCCTGAATAAACGCGAGTAGAACAACCAAGTGCAAAGAGGACAAAACAGCAATTAAGAAAAATTCAAGGGTAAACACAAAACACGGTGCATTATATTATGATGCGTGAAAATTCTGATAATAGTAATAAGAAAATGTGGGTCATGATACCATCGAATATACATAAAAATATGAAAAATTATGACATAATCTGTGTTTACCAGAACCTGTTGGTCGAGACAGAATAACAAGACATCTGCCTCTAATATCTTGCTCAAACATAGAGGTAATGATGGCGACTCTTGATTAAATAACAACATGGATCATGAGCGGATTTTTCTCCCAAAGCACTTATGTGATAACGAAGCCCAGTACCGGGGTTTCCCCTACTCTCTATAAATACATAATAACTCAATTAATAAATCCCGACGCTAGGGTTCTTTATCCTGCATACCGATACGTGTATCACCAATGTCCTTCACACAGCACCCGACCTTCATTGTTATGCAGTTGGGCAGCACTGCAGAGTCACCGTGTGAGAGTCACTATCCAGATCTTGGCAGCATTGCATTAATTACAGCCGCAGAAGATGAGATACTATAATTATGACTTCTGTTCGCTTCTCGGAGGTCAGACAGTCTCCTACAACAGTGTATACAATCATATTGATGGAGTACACATCGAAGGTGGCAATATACTGATCAGTGATTCACCTGTGCACAGATTACATAATGACCGACTCACCTGGGCAACACAAAAGTTAAAAACAGAAACTTTTTGAGAAGAAAATTTAAAAGCCAAAAGCATCTGATTTTATATCACCATAACGATCACGTGGTATAAACAGCTCATTAGGATATGCTGATGAGCCAGCATGATGCAACGTTCGAGTCCCATAATTATATTCATGACTGTAAAAATAAGAGCTCATGAATATTCATTGCAATACTCAAACCAATCAGCGAATACACCTTCCCATTCCAAAGCTAAGAAATCTCTTCAAACCGATTACATTTGCTAGCCGATAGTCCAGTCCACACGACGTACACTACAACTAGGGTTGCAAGACGATGCTTTGTGAGAAGTGGGTCAACTATTGCATAACTTGCAGAGATTGCAAATCACGTGAAAGCCATGAGGAAGATATGCATGACGCAATGCAGAGCGCAGAGGATGACGAAACACTATGTCATGGGCTCAGGAAAACTGCACGGAGAGATGTTTGAAGAGCGGTCCTCATGCTGGTGGCATGTCACTACCGGAACATAAAACCGGCATTATGGATTAAGGGTAACAACTCCACATATTAGAATTTCAGATTGGATGACTAACTATCATTAATTCATTATATAAACTTACTAGCCTTATATACTAGAAGATTAAGCCTGCAATAGTCTCAGGATGTATTTGTGGTGAGAAAACAAGACCAATGTCATGCTATGCATGTACCCTGACTGCGAAAATCGTTTGAAGGGCAAGAGTTAAAAGTTAACGTTTAGTGGATTTTAAAGTATTGCATCACTGGAATGACTGGTGCAATGTCAATGTCTCTCTGACTTCACAATACAGTTTTACTTCCCCTGATTAAAGGACCCCCCAAAGGTGAGTTTTTAGGTGACACGTAAGCCCTCAGCGAGCTATGATCACAAGCGTTCGATTTGGCTGTTTTTCGGTTGGTTCTGTGACGACCTTACATAAATAGATTCTGGCCATAGTCCTTTGCCATAACATACAAGGGCCTGCCAGAATGAACATTAACACTCCTTGGTAATATTATGCAACTGCATAAAAAGTCTCACCTCATTCGAAGAATCAATTTGATTAAATAAGATTTTCTGATGGGTTCAGGTAAACCGATCTGAGACATCATAATAGATTTTAACAGACGAATCCTTTGAACAAATTCAGTCCACAAAAATACACCAACAGGTACACGTGCGACGCGAGCGCTGAAATTTTAACCGCCCCAAAAAATTGCATTGACGTATCAGAAACTTTGTTTTTTCTTCAAATAAACATGAATATTATTATGAAAAGTTAAGAATACTGATTTCTAAAAAACGTTGCCGGAACTTTTGAATCACAAAACAATATAAAGAGACAAGATAAAATATGTTTTTGAACTTCTCTCTGAAACACCCAATTAGAATGCACGAAAAATTGAAAATGAAGAGAATAAAGAAAGTTTTTGTCATTTTTTTTATTGGTTGACTATCAATTCATCCCTTGTTTGATTTATTAATGACCTTGAATTGCGTGCTACTTTGACCCACTTTTCATGCTCAGAAAAAGGAAGCATTAATGGATTTGTGAAACCTATATGGTCATTAATAAGATTACTTTAATCTAAAACCTGGAACACGTCATGCAATAAAATACTGTAATTTTTGACATTTCGGCAATATCTGCGTTTTCTGTCGACCGTGGAAATAAAGCCCAGAGGAAAATATGTCTTCACTTGCAAGCGTATTACACCAGGCATCTGGCAGCAGAAATGCACATCCCGCGGGTGATTCCCTCAGTGAAAACACTACAGAATGTAGCCCCCCAAGGAAATATCAAATATCTACATTAAAAGAATCGGGTAATCAATAATTATATAGCAGTAGTTATTAATTAATATACAGAGTGGGCCAAAAGTAGTCTTATCTACCCCGTGTAAAAACGAAATCAAGTATAAAGTCAATTTTGAATGAGGGAGGAACATTTAAATCCGAATGGTGAGTGATCACTGAGAGAGCAAAATCAGATGAGCCCCTGAACGAGCATTGAGGAATGTCATCTCCTGTATGGCGCTTAAATACAAACTGCTTTGTTTTTATTTTAGATTTTTAAGAGGATAAACATGAGTATGTGCTACTGTCACAACAATGATGATAATAATAGTAATAATAATAATAATAATAATAATAATAATAATAATAATAATAATAATAATAATAATAATAATAATAATAATAATAATAATGCTTTAATCGTGCACTGGCGGCACACACAATGTGTCATATGAACAACAACGTACAGCATAGAAAAAAATAAATAAAAATAAAAATTAAAAATAACATAAAAATAGCACTCTCAAACAAAAGAATACAATGAAGTATGACAACATTGCCTTAATTATGCGTTCATTAAAGCTTATCCATGGTCCGGGGTGTAATTTTTTTTAATGTACGAACTTTTGACACATGAATATTAATGAGGTGCAACTTTAGCCAATTAGGACCGAGCTCTGTGTTCGACCAATAAGGGCCATCGTCTCATCGCAATCGATGTGTTGTACTTGTCACAATGGCTGTAACATTGTATTAGTAACACTTTGGCTCATTTTAATTCATGCGTGTAATATTCTATTCTACCATGCATTATTATACTAAAACGATAGTGATGAAAACATGTTTTACACTTCGGTCATATAATTTCAACAATAAAACAATGTCTCTTTCCATAACTTATTTAACCAACTGTGCAAGTAACAAAATGCTACTACGCAGCGTTCTGCAAAGTGAGTGAGTACATTTAGTGAAAATGAAACAGTTCACTGTCGAATATATTACAAATTGAGAAGTACACCTAAACATTACACCGCCATGCAGCAATAAAAATAGGGCCTAGATATTTTTATATCTTTATTCTCTTGAACTGTTTATTATTCATGTTGAATGTTTAATATTCATGTCTGGGAGTATGGTCAAACGCCAAAGCTGATTGGCTAAATGCGAACCTTATTAATATTCATGTGTCAAAAGTTCGTACATCTAAAAAAATCGCGTCCGGGGCCCTATTTGCCACCAAAAGTCGAAATACATGTATCACAGAATGATTAGTGCACTATAATATTTGATATAAAATAGCGTAAAGTTTTGTTGATGAAAATGGAATAGAAATGATAGGAATAGCAGCATGACATGTGAGACTAACCATACCAAGTATTTATTTCTCTTATCTTTGTGTGATTATCACACTGCGATCTGTTTTGTAACACTTTCTCAGAAATGCTTGGCATCATTGAAAAGCAATGAGATCTTTAACATGGAGAAGACTACTTTTGGCCCACTCTGTATAACAATGCAAGCAGTTAGTAGCTAGATAGCCTTCGTAAATTACACTCACTCATGCCCTGATCACAGATACTATCTGGTATAAATCATTTCAACGATATCATTAAAACCAATGAAAAGTGAAAACAAATGACAACAATAAGCAATAACATAATGACCCAAATGTGTCACAATATGACAGGTTACCCGATAAAAAGTGAAAAACCCTCAAGAAATGGAAAATTACTGCTGAATTTTTCCTTCATTTCAAGGGTCTCAAAAAGGCAGAGGTAAATTTGAAGATGAAGATAACACTGCTTGAAATAGAAGCAGAGGAAGGAGCGCTCTGCTTATTAACAGGGCAACCTGACCTCAATGACCCCAGTGACCTCAAAACATCACGATTCACAAATCATGTGGCTCTATGCCAACTGACGCCAAAATGATTAGGAATTTATGATATTCAAAATGCAGTATTGATCATCAAATAACATGAGCACAGACACAATTTCAGGATGCTACTGCACTGCAGTATGGTTAACCAACGCATTAAAAATATTACCGGTAGAACTATTAAAAAAAAAAACTATTCACCAGTATTGAGCGACTGATTTACATGCATTCTGGATACCGTAGTGACTCATGAATAGCGATTCAGTGATAGATATAATTAGTTTTATAATTACATGCGTGATAATTGAATTCCTGGTTGACAGTGTTCTGCAATCAATAGATCCTCCTAAGAGATGTGGCAGCTAAATATGAAGCTATGAAAGTGCATTAGACTTTGAAGAGGAAGTGAAACTGGATATATAATCTCGCACAAACCTACAAAACAGTTGGCTGAAGTATAAAATCAGATATAAAAAAATATAATCATCTACATTCCACATTTCTAATCATGTAATGCAGAGAGCTGCCCATTTAAACCAGTGCATATATTCAGATTGGCAACACTTCCTTAGCCTTCCGAAGTTAAGCCATCGTCCAGATAAATAACACAAAATCAGCGGCAACTGACCAACAACAACAACAGATTTGAAGTTATTTGACACAAGGTAATTGAAGAATCATACAAATTGAACTCCAAGGAACGACCTCAATGAAGTCATAAAAGGTGCTCGACGCTCGACCAATCACCCTTGGACACAGTTAAGCATGTGATAATCAATACGATGAATATTCTCACAAAACAAGTAGATTGCACAGTTAAAGTCGTGCCAGGTTGTCATTATACATGCAACGTCATAGGATATGGAGTTTCATCATTGATAACCCCTTGCACTTCATAGTTTCACCACAAAGAATTATGTGTCATTGAGAAGAAAAAAACTAAACACGAATGGGAATTGGGAAAGCAAAACTCCAGAATGGATGGAAGCATTCATCCCAAATAAACATGATATTAAATATCACATAAATCAAACGCTTCCTCTATACAATATGCTGAGCATACTAAGTGAACATTGAACTACTCACAATTTACTTTTGATTTGAGTAAATGTTCTCATGGAGATAATCAGTATGGTGATATGCAGATTACTTTTATTTATTTTCATTGTGTATCTATGTTATTCGCAGGGTGTAAATCCCTTGGGCTTCCTTCAGGTGCCAACCAGATTAAGGATGTGCGATGAGCCGTCAACACATGGTTGGAAATGGCACATTTATTTTGTACAATCTAATTTTTAGGTCTAACATGACAGCAAAAACCACACACAAAATTATTGTTATTAAAACTCAAGTGTTCTACAGTAATCAGGACTTGAGTTAACATTAGTTTTTAGCCTTAAGTGAAACAATAGGTCCTATACTCATACCTATAATGAAGCTACTGTAAGACAGGTCTTTATCGCGAGCATCTCTTTCCAACTTTACTTCACTTCAACAGCAGATCATGAGATTAACATGCTGTGTGAAAGACATGCTACAGTGTTAAACAATACAGGCTATAGCTCAATCGTATAAAAAATAAAAAATAAAATAAAAAATGAAATGAGAAAAAAAGGCTTTAATCACAACATCGCGAAAACAGTGTGTCACAACAAATACCTGTGTTAGAGTAGTAACCTGGTAATTACCACAAATGAATTCAGCATGGCGTGTTTACATCACACCCGGTATTCAACACTTTCACATGCTGTATGCAGGTTATTCATGGACTCGAGCTGTAGTAATACGTCAGCTCTTCAGCTAGATTTTTAATTACTTATCTAAATGAGTAAATCAAAGTGAATGTCAATCATATACAATTATAATATCAAAAAATTAAACTCGTACTCAGTCATATTCTTGATAGCTTGATACTGCATCATACTCAAATAATGAAATACTGTCAAAAGTGTGTATATAGATAATCATAGTACATAGTATTAACTCCATATAGCCATAATCTGTAATTAATCTAATTATCAATATACCATAATTATAGAGTATTGGAAAAAAATATATATACACACTGAATTGACAACTAAAAGTTTATAACAAATGCATGATATAAAACGGATGGGAGTTTCCAACTCTCCATGGAGCTTTTCACCAAGATAACACATAAATAGGTCAGTGACCGATTAAAGGCAACGACCATGACCCCAGATTATAGTGATATTTTCAATGGAAATGAAATGCTGAATGTCGTTCTGAAGCGAGCAAAATTTGTCAACAGTTTTACGCTTATCGCGGCGATCTAAAAATATTGATGATATAAAAGGCGCCTTACCACTGTAGAAATGTATTTTCTTTGTTCCCTGAAGTTCAGAAGGCTGGTAATGCGTGTTGCCAGGGATAATCGGCCACTAAATTGTCTAGCAAGTGTCTTCAGGGTGACTGCAACGGCAGCCATAGTCCAAGATGACGTCAGATGGAGGTGTGTCTTTCTAAGCCAATCAGATAATACATAACATATGATCGAGTTTTTGACCAATCAACAGCGTCGTTGCACTTTCTCTCCGGACGTTATCAATTGTTACACGTGCTCATTGTGTAACACCCAGTTGGCCGCTGAATGTCGTTCTAGCGAGCGAAATTTTTCAACAGTTTTACGCTAAACGAGGCGATCTAAAAATATTGATGATATAAAAGGCGCCTTACCACTGTAGAAATGTATTTTCTTTGTTCCCTGAAGTTCAGAAGGCTGGTAATGCGTGGTGCCGGCCGAACTGGCGGTGTGGCCGTCGTCTGCTCGTTAGACAATGACACGTGCTTTTTAGATACTAGTACACGACTGAATAAAAATGTTTTACTAGTACAGGGTGATTCATAAGTTTATTGGCAAATAATGGGGAGTCTATGAATAGGCCTGAAGTGTTATGCAGCACCTACATACATGAAAGAAATGTTTGCTTTGTACACACCTACCCGCCCGCTGGGAAGTGCCAATGATCCCTGGAAACTCTCAGTTGGAACTAGCAGCCGACATGAAGGACAGCGAAGTGCAGCCATACATGGAGCTCAGCAGTGGAACTTACTTGAGCTCCCGCTCAATATCCGGTCTATGAGAAATCCAGTGACTTTTAAGAAACAACTAAAGACCTTTTTATTTAATCGTGCTTTCAACAAACCAGTTTATTACTGATGAATTCCATCAGTATTCTGTCTCTTTTTCTTTTTTTTATAGTTTTTTTTTTAAGTGCTTAGAAAATGTTTTTTATATGATGTTTTAGCACTCTAATTGAATAAATTATTATTATTATTATTATTATTATTATTATTATTATTATTATTATTATTATTATTATTATTATTATTATTATTATTATTATTATTATTATTATTATTATTATTATTATTATAGTTTTCTCTTAAAATTATACATCAGCTCTATTTGGAATATATTCACTAAATCTGAAAGCCCGGGGTTTGTTTAATTACAAAGAAATATTATCTTAAATTACCCACTTCAAATTTTCAACACACTTAATGTTATAATTGATATATTAATATATTTCACAGACCTGCAACCCATGGAAGTTGAGAGACGAGCAACAGACTCGGGCTTGGTTTCTTGATTTGACTTCTTGACTTGACTTCTTGGATTATTAATAGTGAGCAAAGCTCTTTTTGACCCTTTGTTGGTTGTTATGTAATCGGATTAGATGGAGTGTGAGTTTTAGATGTTGGTGCTGTTGAATTTTAGGGGGTTGTGTTTGTAGGTTTTGTTTAGGCAGTTGAGTGAGTATAGTTTTATTTGTCATCTGTGTCCTTAGGTCGATGTAATCTGAATGGGGGGTAGTACATCTGTATGTTTTTGATGGTGGTCAGTCCGTTGATGATTTTGTAGGTTTCAATCAACTTGGTATGTTGTCGTACATGTAGGTCATAGATGTCAGTCCGAGATTTCTCAGTCGTTAAGGGTACAGCAGATGACGTAAGTTGGAGTTGTTTTTTTTTCAAGGCTCTTATTTGTATTTTTTCGATGTTATTGATGTTTGGTTTTTTGTTTTTTTGAGATCGGGTGTCCAAACAGGGGAGGCATATTCAAGAGTGGGGCGAATTTTTACTTTGTAGAGGATGAGGAGAGTGTTGTCTAGGTGGCGAAATATGCGTTGGCATTGAGTGTTCTGGAAGCATTGTTTGTGGTGTTATTAATGTGGTCGTAAAAGTGGAGTTTGTTGTCAATAGTGATGCCAAGGTCTTTTTTCTGTGGTGTTGTTGTTGATGGGTGGATTATTGATTGAGGGTGTTACGTTGGTCAATCATTGAATGATTAGAATTGAGAAGATACATGGAAAATTATGTAACAATACAAAATATCTCAATAGCAGACACTAAACAAACGCACAACGAAAACTATAGCAAGATGGCACAAAAAAAGTTAACAATGAGTGAGTGAGTGATGGGGTTTTACGGCTCCACCCAATCCGATCGGATGATACGGGCGCCAGAACAGAAGGCCCGGGACCGGGGTTTCCCCCTACTCTTATCGATAAATCCCAAGGGTTCTTTATCCTGCATTCCCCCATATAGACAGTAGTACACAGCGCCCAGCCTTGTTATGCAGTTGGGCAGCACTGCAGAGTCACCGAAGAATTACAATTATAACGGATTACAATTATAATTCACAATCATAACGCCCGTGGCCTGATCGGGTCTCGAACCCGGGACCTTGACCCCCACGGTCGGCATTGGATTGTAGTCAGCGGTTTAACCCACTGAGCTATCCGGTGCTCCTAAGTTAAACAATGCAGAATAGAAATCATACAATATTAAAACTGTATAATCATGATTAATATCAACGGGTGCATTGCTATCTCTCGTATTGTAATATTGTATCTAGTAATCTAGTATTGTAAAGATTTTTTTTTTTTTTTTTTTTTTTTTTCAGTTCATTTTATGCCACTTGTGTGTATGAATAAAGACATGTATTATTAATCTTCATTGGTGATTTGGAGACTATAGATCTCTCTCCCAGAAATTGAAGGCATTCGCAATCCTCCACCACAATTGCTAAACTTGGTAATTAAGGCTTAGCGCAGAGAAAAAACAAAACCAACTCCTCATTGCCATTGACTAGTGAAAAACAGCCCTCAACAATGGACAGAACATTCACACTAACTACCTAGACTTTCCGAAAACATTTGATGTTGTGTCACACCCTCTCCTACTCCACAAACTCTCCTCTTAAGGCATATCTATGTTGTACGTGCCGTGACATATACACAGCGAATGAAGCTTCTTTCAAATTATGTACATGTTTGATAATCCTTCTCAATCAAACATTATTGTATCTGACGAAGGAATGTAAATAGCGGACCAGCCAGTGTCAAGTTTTGGCATGTTTGCTTGGTACTGGTAGTTAGTCTGACTACTATAGTACATGTAGTAGAAGTGGTTGATGATGAATCGTTGCTTCCACCATCCCCTCACTGACAAGACATTTGGAATAGGTAGTTGATTCCAACTCATGCTACAAGATGTATGTTGAAGCGGTTTAGTTAAAGGGATGGAGAACTGAATTTTAAGTGATGTTCTATTGACTCATAGCACCAATTGATAGCATTCCGTGCCAAAAACACCATGCCTGGATGCAAGCGTAACGAAATAATGCATTCCGAATATCGGGGTTAGCATTGGGCCTATGGGAGAATGACTTCCATTACGAAGTATAGGAGGCAAACGTCAGCTGAAGGCTTGCCGTGATTGATCCCGTTCCCCTCGTGAAGCTATCAATTTCAGCCAATCAGAGCAGATCATCTTCGCCATAAAAGGACATCTCTGTTGTTTATGAAACGAAAGCGCATGCGTGGTGCACTCTGGCTGACCTTTTTACTGTTTCAGGATGAGAAACATGGTAGGTGTCCTAGAAAATCGCTTGTTAAAATAAGAAAAATAGCGAAAAATACTTTTTTTCGCGCCTGACTGGTGGCAAAATGATTATTCTATCTATTTCCGAAAAGAAAATAAAAAAATATCCAGGGGTTTAGTCACAGGACACGCTGATATGACGAGGCCCATTGTAAACGATGGGGAACTCGGTGCTTCATCACAGCTCCTGACGTCACGCCTAGTTAGCAATATATCTCCCGCAAAATCGTTAGGGATGATATTCCTTTTGTTGGCCAGGCATAGGAATCATTTATGGTGCATCAAATAACGACTCAAAGTCCATTTTTAACCAGTTCTCCCTCCCTTTAATTCGCTCGAGTTAACAATTTTTTAAATAATTCTTTTGAGTATTCTTTTTAAGGGCGGCATCGACAAGTCTGTGTGTTTTCCTTTGAAATTTTCATTTGTTGTCTGTCTTTGCTCACCTAATTCAGAGTGGACACATGGCCATTACAACATACCAGCATAACCCAGTAGAGGAAAACACACTTTTCTAGTGACAGAGTGACAGTACTGAATTAACAATTAACAATTAACTGGTCTGGTGTTGACAATTCAACATGGCGTCAGCTAATTCAAACTTCCTGACATGATGTTAGGCGCCTGTATGGGCTCACAGGTTTCAGTTTTTTAAGTTAGGATTGAGCATTGTTATTACATGCATTTACATGATGGGTGACAGTCAACTGAGTCATGGTTATCATAACGTCTCGATTTGTCAGTGTTACGATGTTGAAAAACTTCGCGAAAAACTCCAAAATTGTGATCGTTATTTTATTGAGGGGACAATCTGTCTAAAGATATTTATTTCAAGCCGAAATGCGTTTGAATTGATCGTTTTCTTGTCTGATTGAGTTTGCTTGTCATAACGTTTCGATATGTCAACGGCAGTATCGGAGAAATTCGATGATAAATTAATGAATTTTAATGAAAGCATTGATTTTTGGTGAATTTAATGATTGCATTGGGTATCTGTCTGATTTTCATTGTTGCTGTTAATTTCATACTTAATAACTCACTCATTTGAGCTCGTGAAAGCAGTGAAACAGTGGGTTTTTTTAAAGCGTAATTAAGAATATTAGCAAAATTAAAAATTCCAAAATATGATCATTATCTTAATGAGAGTTCATTCTTTCTAAAAATATCTATTTTAAGCGAAAATGCATTCGAATTTATCGAGTTCTTGTCAATTGAAAAGTGCCGATTTTATAGAATTTAGTTAGGAGCTGGTTGAAAACCTCCTAACTCTGAGAGGATTTCTGAACCAAAGCGAGGCTATTCTGAGAGTAATTTTCTTAGTGAAACGCATTTCTCCTAAAGTTATGAGGAATTCGCTTAGAAGGCCTTATACTAGCTATATATATATATATAGGAAGTCTTAGTGAAACGCACCCCAGGGCCAGGATTAATGTAGGCTTGAGAAATTAAAATTTTCATTCATCATTTAACGTAATACTTCATATTTAAAATGTAGTTATTTTTCTCTTATTTGTTTCAATACTTTTTATTTGTTTCGAGAGAGGGTGTATCGTTATGATTATCAGATACCGGATTAACCCGAACTTGTCCGAAAGGTGAACACTTGCGTGATAATGCAAAAACTTTTGCCAACCGTAGCTGAACGATTCCGTTGGCAATCCGTAAAGTGAACTTGATATCCCAGAGTGCAATTGCGAAAAATGGCGGAAGCTGAGGCAGCACAATCGGTTTCTCTGCAATTGCAGAAAAAAGAAATCAGCGCTTTAATCAAAAGTTCTCTTAAAAAAGGAGCAACATGGTATTGATCTTTTTCAAGTCATCTGTGGAATTATATAATTGAGTAATCGATAAAGTACAGTCGTCCTAAGACTGATTTTGTCATTCATGATTCATTCACTTCAGTCAAGTCACTGAACTAAGTGACTTCTCTGTTCTCAGTAATTTCTCTTACTCAGTTACTGTCAGTCTCACGGTCACAGTGTGACTGTCACTTTCATTATCTCAGTGTCACTGACTTTATTTCATCTGCCATTGGGCGAGCCTCCTCTGACAATACTCGTTCAATGGAAATTTAGCAGTTTAGTGCAACTGCAACTGCAACTAATTCTTAGCATCAAATCTGAACATAGTACATAGTATGATAGTTCACTTTCACTACACTACAATATAGTCCCACAAGTGTGCCAGCATATCCGTTTGCATGCATGCACTACTATTCAGTCATAGTATCAACAATATATAGTATCATATCAACAATAGTATCATAGTATGAGTCAACAACCCATGAAACTCATGCACACCACAGGCATGAGATTCTTCCGTGTTTTGACGGATTTCCGTACTTTTTGAAAAAGTTTGAAAAAAAATCGTTTTGGTCGTAAATATGCTTTCAATCTAACGCAAGCTGTCCTGGTCGTTTCTTGCATTGTAGTCGAATCTAACGCGACCTTTTCTGTCGCACGCTCCGATTGGTGGTTCTCGACCAATGGTAAGCTACGATACATTTACTACTACTTTCGGAAGAGGCATTCTCAATCAATTCTAGTCGATATTGCTTTAACACGGATACACGGATAACGGATATCCGTGTTACTAATATCCGACGGATACGGATACGGACACGGATATTTATGCCCAAACACGGGAGCATGCACCTGCAGCGTAATGGCCCAGCGCCTGGCACACGCTGTGAGCGCAAAAGCAATGGTCTACCTGCAGCAGTTAAAGACAAGCGACCTTGACCTACTGCTTGCTTCTTGTGCATTTCTTTTATCAAAACGTTCAGAATGAGTTTCAAGAGGCATCGCACATACAGACAGCTCGCTTGCCTATTGATTTCACAAAGGTGAATTCCTTATCAGCGCAAGCTATTTCAAGTATTTTTCCCCAACTTCATGAGTTGCAGATTATAAGCCCAAGACGGAACGACAGTAACGTGCACTTTGTGCTACAGTGTACACTTTCAATAAACATGATTTGGAAATGTACAAACTTAGTAACTTCATGAGGTGCAAGTCAGTTCAAAACTTCATGGCAATTATTGTTCTATAGAAAGTTTGAAATAATTCAAGTCGCAAGATTGCCAAGTAGCGATCCTAGGCATATGTACTAGTCTGTATTAACTGTTCAATTTCAAACATGGTTCAAGGTCGAGAAAGTTATGAAATTCAGTGTTGTTTGTGGTTCACACGAAAACTGCAATTGACAAAGCTGTCACGTGTAACGGTGTTGAAAAATAAGCACTAAAGGAGATAGTCAACAACGCGTGGTTACGTCACTTTTGCGTGATGACTGAAGAGATTCAAGGGCATAGAATTGTGTTTATTTAAAACAAATCAGAATTAGCGCATTGTTGACATCGTGTTATCTTGTAATTGACATCTCTCAGCTTCAGTGAGCAGCGTTTGTGTGCGGAATGGCTGTGCGCTACGCTCACTGTACGCTCGAAACAAACACTTAAAATTTACACTATCCGTGTTTAACTATCCGTGTTGAAACACGGATCACGGATAGTACTGAAAACCCCCAATATCCGTGCTGTCACGGATATCGGACACAGATATCCGCCCAGCCCTACCTGCAACCCTTTTTCATTTATGGTTATAAGTTTCAACACCTCCTTTCGCTCGCCTGATGACCTTGTTTTGTTTCAGGTTTCTGGTGGATGCCAAGTGGTTCAAGCAGTGGAAGAAGTACGTTGGATACGACAACTGGGATGTCAGTCTGGCGGGAGAAGAAAGCGCGAACCCCGGTCCTATTGATAACTCACCTCTGATGGAAGGTCAGTTAATTGTCCTTGTACGAACTAATCATGAACAGACTTTTATGTTCAGCGAATGGAACCACTGACACATTGAAAGATCACCTCATGGATGAGCTTGACTTTGTTCTTGTTCCGGAAGAGGCCTGGCAGAAGCTGACTTCGTGGTATGGAACTGTAGCTGGACAGGTGGGGAGCTGTTATTTGTTTCATCTTGTGCAAAGTAATTTGAAAGGTGTTTTTTGGTCTTTGGATTAATTGCGGACGCTTTTAGTTGACATGATTTGTTTGATTGCAGGAGCCTTTCCCACGCAAGGTTATTGAACAGGGGATGTTTACTAAACATTGCAAGGTGGAGGTCTATCTCATGGATCTGAAACTATGCGATTACGATGACCTGAAGAAAATACACGTCCGGCTTTTCTCTCGAGCCGATCCAGTTGGTGAGTAACATTTGCCTCTGATTAGGAACTCAGACCAATAGGATTTATAGGTCCCTGTTGCATCAATGCTATCACTTAGCAAATTTTTATCTATTAAAATATCCAGCTCTATGAACTTTTCACCTATGTTACCAGAAACCAAATATCAAAATCACTTGGAACTTACGTAATTGGAATACGATATTTCAGTTAGTACTGGAACTAAGCGTACATTGACTTATGCACCATCATTGCTGCTTCAAAACACGTGATCTGTTTAAACTGAAGTGAAAACTCAATTTCAGAGGTCATCAAAACTACCATGCGCGGGGTGTTCAGTATTGAAGACGATGTTGAGATCAGACTGTGGAACAAATACACTACGTCTACCTTTGAACTGCTTGATGACAAAGGCAACGGTTACTCCATCCAGGACGCTGGGCTCTGTCCTGGGCAGGTCATCGTGGTCGAGCGTAAAAAATCCGACGGCACGTGGCCCCGCCAGGTGCCGTCCAAGAACCTCACCTCCTTCTCTGTGTCTTCGATCTCCGGGAGTAGCACCAGTTTTGGCGCTGGGGGAAGCTCCAGCAGCTCAATCAGTAATTACGAATCTAACTCAGGGTAAATCAGCAATACGCCTCTGAATTGTATCATAACCGTCACGCTCACAGATCCTATCCATCAAGTTATTTTAACTCATCCTATGAGAGCAATACTCGCAACCGAGGATTATGCGGATTGAGTAACCTTGGCAACACGTGCTTTATGAATTCCGCTATCCAGGTGATTTCGGATTTTTTTTTTTAAAGGGGCGTCTTTGGTGTTTATTCTTTTTATTGCTCTCAGTGTCTGAGTAACGTCCACCATCTCACTGAGTACATGCTGAGCGATCGCTGGCAGGGGGAGCTCAACACGGACAACCCTCTTGGAATGCGAGGTGAAATTGCAACCACCTTTGCTGAGCTGATCAAGAACATGTGGTCGGGAAAGTTCACTTACACAGTGCCCAGGAACTTCAAGGTCCGGTTTTTCTATATCGTCTTCTGGCCTCCATGACGCTTTTATTTATTTATATTTTTTTTCTAGGTGGCGGTCGGCCGTTTCCAGCCTCAATTCTCCGGATACCAGCAACAGGATTCACAGGAGTTGATGGCCTTCCTTTTGGACGGACTACATGAGGATCTGAACCGCATCAAACACAAGCCGTACATTGAGGTCAAGGACGCTGACGATCGTCCGGATCACGTGAGTCGATGCTGAATTCTTCTGTTGTTGATTACTGAGTTGTCTTATCGACAGGAAGTTGCTAAGGAGGCTTGGGAGAATTACTTGCGCCGGAACGATTCCATCATTGTGGATATTTTCCACGGCTTGCTCAAGTCCACCCTCATTTGCCCAGCGTGTAACAAGGTCTCGGTGACCTTTGACCCGTTCTGCTATCTCTCTCTGCCTTTGCCCATCAAGAAAGAACGTCAGATAGAGGTTTTCTTTGTTTCTGGTGACCCTGCAAAGAAACTCACTCAGGTAATGGTTCCATGCCACCATCAAATTACGGTACTCTTTAACCATGGGTCAGCTTATGTCAGTTGGGGGGTTGTATACAAGATTGCTTTGGGCCAAACATAATGCAAACTACTTGTGTTTCATCACAATTTTTTGTTTGTTTGGGGGGAGGATGAAGCACTGTTGCTGCCCAAAGAGTTCATGGAAGGAGCACTTCTTTCAGTTAACTCTCCATGCAAGCATTAAAAACGAGGGTTTAGGTGTCAACCTTTCGCTTTTTGGGATCAGACATCTGTAGCGTCTCATCGACTGAAAGCGCAGAGTCACAACGAAAGCGAAAGTGAATCCTGATCCAAGGCTGAAACTGAAACCATCATTTTTATTTTTCTCCGCCGAGGTTTGCTGGGGCCGAAGCTGAGCACGTTCAGGGCGGATCTGGCTCGCAGGCTGTAGTTTGCCGACCCCTGTCTTAAATGTTTCTTTTTCTCCTTCAGTACAAGGTGACTGTTCCAAAGTTGGGCACTGTGAATGATATCTGCAAGGCTCTTTCAACTCTTACCTCTGTACCAGCTGATCATGTGAGAGCCTCAGAATATTTTATTATTATTATTCTACTAATCATATTTATGCAGATGATGGTCACTGATGTTTACAATCACCGCTTTCATAAAATATTCCCTCCTGAAGATGGATTAAACCACATTCTTGACCGTGATGACATTTTTGTGTATGTTAATAGATTAACCGGGTGTCATTCCATGATATATTATTGATTCGCAGGCATCAGATCCCGACCAAGAATACCAACGACTCTGACCATACCATCATCCCTGTCTACATGCGAGAAAAGTAAATCACTGTAATTTGGCTAGGAGTTGCTAAATTTTTATTTTCCCCTTTTTTTTTTTTTCCCTCGCCAGAAATCCGCACTCTAGCAAAAGTTACAACAATTCGTCGACCCAGCTGTTTGGTCAGCCTTTGCTTGTAGCAGTACCAAAGAAGAACTGTTCCTATGACATGCTCTACCAGGCGGTCCTGAAAAAGATGTCCAGGTATGTGACCTCTCCCGCTGAGCAGGATGAATGGTGGAAAACCGTGTCAAATGGAAGCTCTGAGGAATCGAACTTGAACGGAGGTATGAGGAGATGCTGGTTGATATTGTTGCCATTGGTTAAATTTATCAGAGATGGAGGTAAATGACGAGGCAGATAATTCATCCGAGGATTCAATCCAAGAGGCGTCTGAGGTCATTCAGGAGGAAGCTGACGATAAACAGAGCTCACGGGCGCCGAGACTTTTCACTTTCCACTTTGTCAATTCTTACGGCAGCACTGAGATGCAGAGCATAAGGGATGATGGAAAGATGTTGAAATTCCCTAGTAAGTATAGAAAATATTTAAATTCTTTGGGATAATTTTATTTTTTATATTTTTTTTCAAGGTCGCTGTTATCTAGCTATTGATTGGCATCCAAAAGCGAAGCAGATGTTTTATGATGAAAAGGCCGCTGAGGTGTGTTTCAGTTTCGGTTTCTCGCAGTCATTTTTAATATTTTTCCTGGAATAATTCTCTTGAACAGGATTTTGAAAGTGATCCTAGCATGAATGCCAAAACGGTACAGAAGCGTCACGTGCAGCTCACAGAATGCTTGGATCTGTTCACCACCACCGAACAGCTTGGAGAGCAAGATCTGTGGTACGTTTCGTCAAGAGTTTTTTTATATTTTTTCATTGATTGTTTTGATTGCACAGGTATTGCCCGCAGTGCAAGAAACACCGTCAAGCGACCAAGAAGTTTGACGTCTGGCAGTTGCCGCGTGTTCTTGTGGTACACCTCAAGCGCTTCTCTTGCAATAAATATTGGAGGGACAAACTTGACTCTTATGTGGAATTCCCCACTCGGTGAGCATAACCACGCCGAAGTGGTTATATAATAGTGACATTTCTTCTTTTTCCCAGTGGATTGTGCTTGAAGAAGTGGCTTTTGAATCAATGCCATGGATCCGCGACTTATGACCTGATCAGCGTATCCAATCACTACGGGGGCATGGGTGGCGGACATTGTGAGTGGAATTATGATGTAATCTTTATTTTGTGTATCTCGTATTTTTAGATACTGCATACGGAAAGAACAAAGATACAGGCGAGTGGTACCACTTTGATGATTCCAGCGTCACCGCCACGTCCGAGGATAGCGTTGTGGTCAGCATTAAAACGCCAACATTTCTAAAATTAAATTTTTTTTTTTTTTTTTCACAGACCAAAGCCGCGTATGTGCTCGTGTATCTGCAGCGAGATCTATCGCAAGGGGCGGAGTCATCCCGAGGACAGGCTGCTTCTCCCTCGGCATCTGGAGCTGCCGGCGAAAACTCAGATTTTTCCCCGAGTGAAGAAATCGAGATGGATTTGAATTGATCGATGGTCCTCTTGTTGGGACAAAAGAACTAGCATTCTTGTGTATCTATCACTCGCTTATGTTGTTAGTTTCACAGAGAATAACTCACTGTGATAACTCTGGCACAAATTAAACAAATATAGTTACCGGTTTATATTCAACAAGGCCTGTCAATAGTACAATAGTATCCAAGGGCTGTGCCAATACGTGTATCATTGTAAATTGACCTCTTGTTCTGTTTTTCTTTTCTTTTTTCTTTTCTCTTTTTTTTTTTTTTTTTGGGGGGGGCGGGTTTGGCTTGTAAATTGATGTCATTCATTATCGAAGAGTTCTCTTCTATTCCCCGTGCTGTGTTGTGTGGTTCTTTCTCACTTGAGCTGATCAGTTTAAGACTATACAGCATTATATTCTTACATGTTTCATGGAAGAGAGAGAAAAAAAGTATAGCTTATCTTGATTCAGACTTCCAAGTTGCCATGAATTCATGTGATTGTGAGACAGTTAAGAAGTTTAGCTTTTCTGACAAAATGGTAATTGCAATACTAGTAAGTATATTTAATTGCTAGGGCCCAATGCATCCCAGCCCTAAACATAAATCAGCTAAGCATAAAATTGACCCTGGTCTCTACTACAAGCATTAAGGTGTCGGTTGAGTACCAAACATGTATCTATCCCAAGTCTTTGAGATTTGCAGTTACAACTGTCCTGTATACTAGTATTACATGCATTTACATGAGCTTCCAAGAATTTAGGGTACTTTAGGGTTTGTTAGCTGGGCACAAACTCAGTAGCTCTTCCAGAGTGTAGATTCTTCCTCAATCTTGGCGCCCAGACTGGGGGCTACATATTATAATAGCTTGTATGATCCATGTGGGTCTTATTACCAGAGGGGTATATAACTCTTACACTGTGTAAATGTTCTTGGGTCTAATTGGAGAAATAAGTGGTGAATAATGCGCATTCTTAAATCTATCTCGTCCAGGAAAGTCCGCTCATTGTGCACTTGGATCACGATCGAGGCATGCAGATGAGTCTTAATGGCCAATTCTTGTTTGATATATTGACTACATGTACCGTATAAATTCCTTGCTTTATATTTTCATGTGGATTGGTGTTACATATTCATGAATTAAATTTGCGATCCGGCCTTGATTATATAGATCATGAATCATTCTTGTATGCAATTGTAAAAAAACAAAACCAAAAAAAAAACAAAAAACAAAAACGTTGTGTAATCCGGCCTTTTCAGATATGTGGTCGTTTAATTTCATGGGAACCTAGGAGACCGCATTTATAATAAGGAAACAGGAAACATATTTCAATTGGTCGATACAACACCAAAGAGTGGACCAAAAGTAGTCGATCAACTCGATATGTTAAAGATCTCAATGCTTTTAAATGGCGCTGCGCATTTATGAGAAAGTGTTACAAGACAGATCGCAGTGTAAAAATCACGCGAAAATAAGAGAAATGCATATCTTTGGTACGGTTAGTCTGACATGTCGTGTTGCTATTCCTATTATTTCTATTCCATTTTCATAAATATGTAGCCGATTTATCTCAATTAATAGTGTGCACTCGTCATTCCGTGACATTTCCACTTTTGGCGGCAAACAGGGCCCCAGATCATGGATAAGCTTCAATGAACGCATAAATAAGGAAACGTTCTCGTACTATTGCTTTGTTTATACTATTGCTTTGTTTGAGAGTTGTATTGTTGTATTGTGCGCAAGAAATATAAAACAGCCTTAACCGGATGTTCGTTCCACTGCAAGTGAACACTCACGAAACAAACGAAAAATCCGTTTTTTAGCTAAATTTCAGTGATATTTATACCGTTTATCTGGTATATATGACCACACCACTATTGAGAAATTATAGAGAATACATTATTTTATACATGCAGTCGTTTTCACTGACGTGTGTGTGACAGGGTGTGCCCGAGTCGTTCAAGACCGTCCAGACAGATCTGAGATTCGCGCTCTTAATCCGTTCCGGCAGCTTCTTCCTTACTACTAGCCTTTTAACCTTAATCTCTACTGTAGCTGACATACTACAGCGAGACCCAGACCCCTCTATCCCCCATGTTATTCAATGTATGCATGAGAGATATTGGAGAGGCAGTGAAAGAACATGTGTGTGTGGGATGAGATACCAGGTGGAGGGATAGCTCCCCAACTCTGCTACCCTTGGGGAGCTAGTGGAGGGACAGGGTGGGGAGATGTCAACGGAACTGTTAGGGGGATTGCTGTATGCGGATGACTTGGTGGTGTTTTCAGGGACAAGGGAGGGAATGGAAAATATTATGGGAGACGTGTTAGGGATAATGGAGGAGTACGGATGAAGATTAATGAAGGGAAATCTATGGTAGTGGGTATGAATGGGAGATATTTGAACAGAACTTGGGAGGTGAGAGGGAAAAAGAGTAAGAGAAAAGGCAGAAGCAAAGTATTTGGGCGTTAAATTGATGGGCGGTGAAGAAGAATGTGGAATCAGCTCAGTAGAAGAACATGTAAAGAGGGTTGCATCAGTAATTGGGATGGCTAAATTAAAAAAGTAAATTTGCAGTAGGCCTAATAAGGTCAGGGAGTAGGTTTGTGGTGGGAAGAAAAGCATGGAAGAGTTTGATTGTAAGTAGAGTGATGTATCAGGTGCATTAGTGTGGAATCAGAATGTACGAAAGAATGTGGAGAGAATGCAGAATGAGTATGGTCGGTGGATGTGGAGATTGGAGAGGACTGTAAGGAATGCGGCAGTACATGGAGAGTCAGGATGGAGTTCGTATTGGGAGAGAGAGGTGAAGGCGAAAGTAGCGTTTGTGGTGAGAGTGTTGGAGGAGGATGGGCTGGTTGCGAGAGTGGGGAGAGCGTGTTTGATGGAGATTGGGGTGAGGTCGAAGTGGTGGAAGAAGATCGGTAGGATGACGGAGGAGTTAGGGGTGGATGTATTGTCGAATTTGGTATGGCTGCGAAGAATGAGTGTGATTGGTGTGGCAGAGATGGGAATTTGTGAGGATGAGCGAAAGAGAATGAAGAAAGTTGAATTAGAGAGGAGGGTACAAGAGGTAGGAAGAATGAGATGGGAAGAACAGCTACAGAGGAATGAAAGGACGGGAATGAGGAGGTAGGCACAAGAGAAAGGAGAGATGAAGTTAGAGGCATATGCGGATGGACACGAGGGGGCAGAAGTGAGGTTGATGATGAGAGGTGATTGTTTGCCAGTGAGAATGCATGTGTATGATGGAAGTATGGAGAAGATGAGAGGAGGTGTACATGTGGAGAGGAAGAGACTGAAAGGCATGTGCTGTTTGAATGTGTTTTGTATGAGAGGTTGAGAGAAGAGTTGGTGAGGAGATGGAGAGAGGAGAGGGGAGATGAGGATTTGGTGGAGGGAGTGCTGGGGTTTGCTGTAACATCTGCGGACCTGGAACGACTGGTGTTGAGGAGTGTAGGAAAGATTTAAGAGGAGAGAGAGAGAAAGATAAAGGGCAAGGCCCTGGTCTGACGCTTGCGACAGAGTGAAAGTGTTTGTTCTATGACTATAATTTTGAATTATTACTTTTAGGTGGTTTATGAGTTATCTAGTCAGTAGCAAGCTAGTGCTGATGCTTTTGGTTTGTCTATCGATGTAATATTGTAGACTGTGGTGTGGTGTATTTTTATGTCACTTTAAAACTTGCTTCTTTCTTTCGGTCATTTTGCGTGGAGGGCTACCTCTCGCACTATGAATGAGTACAGCAACGAGTATCTTCTGTTCAGTGTTCATCCATTCATTCATTCATTTAATGTTATTTTTTTTTTATCTTTATTTATCTTTATTCTTTATTCATCTATTCATTTATTTATCTATTTAGTTATATCATTTTGTTTTGTTGTTTTGGGGAAGGGGGGAGGGAGGTTGGGTTATTGTTGGGTTGGTTATTCCAGTTAAGTTTTAGTTCAGTTATTACTGTATTATTTGTGAGGATATATCTTTTAGAAATAGAAGATAAAAAAAAAGAAAATAAACTCGGATGTCAGATTGTAACAGTGCCAAAACAAAGGCACTTGAATCCAACCAACCTCAACCGAAACCTCGTTGCATATTATCGCCATACTCCCTTCGGTCGTTGTCCCTGTTTGACCTATATTGCAGCTTATGCTGTGCATCATGAACCCTTTTCACTGTACGTCAATTAGCTGTCAGTAGCAATTAATAACAACTAGGGGCCACCTATTATCTTATACTAGTTACAGCTAAAATAATAATATGGGATAGGCTCAACTCCTGAAATATTAGCTGCATTCTGTAGCCATAATCTGTGGTCTAATTATTAGAGGCTTGGGACGAGATGACTGAAAAATATGTTTCATTGTTCTTAATATGCATGTCAGATAACTTGTATTTTTTTAGGTATCTGTACGCTGCAGCAGATATGGCGCAGTCCAAGGGTTGCATCTGCTATTGCACCATCAAGTCACAGATCCTGATCAGCAAGGCTGCTTCTCTGATCAATGATATTGATGAGACGAAGATCACCCAGGTGCCTCCAACTTCTCCAGAAAACGGCTCCGTTTACATTTACAAATCTGACTCCGAACCGAATGATCAATGGAAGAATGATGGTTCCAACTGGGTCGATACCGGCAGTGTAAAACTCTCAACCGATGACAACCCTCTTGTCGTGAAATCCTTTCACTTCAAGGACGAAGACGGCAAACCATCCAAGAAGTTCATCCGAACGGTTTATTGTAACGAAAACAAACCTACGATTGTGCTGGTGCATTATCTACGTCAAGATGAAGATGAAGAAGTCACAGAAGTTACTGAGAACTCCGAGTTTGTTTCATGTTCAAGAATCGTTGTTAAACAGGTGAGCGTATTATTTAAACAAGATCATTTTCTCATTAGAATTTCTTCTGTCAGGAGAGCTCAGTGGCGAAACCTCTGCCTGTAGTTTACGGCAGAAATAACACTGGCATCAACGGAATACCCCCCAAAGAAGCGCATGTCATATTGAAGAATTTTGACATTTGTAAATTATCCCCCATTGCTCCTTATCGACCTCTTCCCGGGGAACTCTACGTGTATAGAATTCCCGAAAGTGGTGATGCAAAAGAATTCTGGAGGAAAGACGGCTATTCTTGGTTCAGCGAAGGCCGTAAAACATTTGTCGTCAATCAATCAAATATGGTGAAATCATTCTTCCGCATCTGTCTCGGGGGAACGGAATCAGCTAATTTATTCCGACATGTTTACCACCTGATTGAAAGTCCAGAGATTGTGTTAGTGCACTACCTTGGCAGTAGCTCCATCGCCCGTAGTTACAGCACCCCACCAACCATCAAAGCTCTGTCAAAAGTAAAGATTCCGACTGAGTCACCAAAGTCACACACGTACAATACTCGGAAGGTAAGAAGTGCATGTCATTTTCTGGAATAATAAATTTATAATCGCAGAGGAAGCCTGAAGCCTCAAAGGAGATTGTAGAGCAGAAAGCCGTTGTGTACGCACACAGAGATACTCTCCTATCCAACAAGGAAGCCCATACGCTGCTGATTAGTATCGACCCCAGTAAATTCTCAACAGCGTCCCCAGTGAGACCAGCGCACGGGGAGATCTTCGCCTTCAGATCGGAATCTACGGTGAATAACGACTGGGTTTACGATGGTTACGACTGGATCGACCGAGGAATCCAGCAGATCAAAGTGGGCAACACTTTCTTAGTGAAGATGGTCTTCTTACTCAGAACAAGCCCACATAAAGAACGCGGGCCGAATTTTGTGAAGCATGCGTACTTTGCACTTAATAACCCCCTGAACGTTCTGTTGCACTATCTGGGCGCCACGCCCTACGCGGAGGATGAGGAAGTGGCCGTGCAGGAAAGGGAGGAAGCCGCGCAGTATCTGTTCATTGAGAACGGCAAAGTTGTGCTTCGACCAAAAGAGATCTCAAACCCAAAACTGAAACCAGACGATCAGAAAGTGATGATTCCATTGGTCAAGGAGCCCTTGGATATACAAACAGCTTTGCTGGAATCGATAGGCGCGTTTGTAAGTGGAGTCTCCTCTTTACTATGTGATCGCTGATCCTATTTGCGGTTTCGTTTGCAGAATTCTTCCGCTGAGAGGAAGGCGGATGGATCTGTTGTCTACTACAAGGATAAATCGCCCCTGCCAAACTCCCACGTCATCATCATGTTGAGAAATATCGACTTGACCAAGATTTCACTGGTCAATGCTTCTCGGCCCAACCCCGATGAGATCTACGTGTATAAATTTGACAAATCCGAGAAGGTGGCTGATGATTATGCATGGAAGAACTGTGGTTTGCGACGCCTGCCAACCAAAGATCCGGTCTTTCTGAAAGGCTACTTTGAATACAGCGAGAACGGACTGCCCTCAAAAAAATTCATCCGCCACGTGTACCGATTAATAGATGATGAGTCGACTGTCATGGTGCACTACGTAGGCCAGAAGGTCTCGGAGGAGGCGCAGATCCCACCCACTATCTACCTGAATTATGACCTACCTGAAGGTCAAAAGGAAGGGGATGCTGATGCACTTGATAAATCAGTCAAGGTCATCGTTAAGGTGGAAAGCAATACTCAGGCGATTCTAGGAAAACTGCTGAATTCTGGTGATGTGGTGAGTGTCCAATTGACTTGTATTTGTATAATCACAGATATATTTTATCTTTGTAGGATTCCGTCAGCAGACTTACCAACGGAGCGATTTGTTACACAAACTCAAGTGAAGGCCTCACTTTTGATGAAGCCTACTCGCTTCTCAAAAACGTCATCCCGGCCAAAGTCTCAAAGGTTGTGGCTTTCTATCCAGAAGGTTCGGAGATTTTCATCTACAAATTTGAGTCCTCTCTTGATCTGAACGTGTGGAAACATGACGGCTACTCGTGGATGCACGCTGGCCTCAGGCGGTACCCCAAAACCAGCCCATTCATCACCAAGGCGTACTTCCAGTATTGTGAAAGAAAAGGAAAACACAAATCCCCTGATCCGATGATAAGGTTCACGAGGCATATGTATTTCTTAACGGAAGACCCGCTCACTGTGCTGGTGCACTACATAGGCGAACGTCCATCTCACATCGTCGTCCCTGATGTGAATAACGACGAATGGGTCGACCTAAGTGGCGAATTCACTGCTCCTAACACAAGTAGTAAGCAGAAAGCATCAGTAGGTCGAGTTTCAAAACACGAATCGAGGCAAGGATGGAAGAGTGCCCTGAGGAGGAGACGACTGCGAGAGGCAGAGGGCGAAGAGGTCACTCCCCCGGTCACTCAAGAAGTTGTCGAGGTTAGCGTGTGTTAATTTTTGTCGGATTTTAAAATTTTGTTTATTTTTCGTCAGAATCCAGACCAAATTCGCGCAATGGTTTACGCGACGTGCGAAGATTCCCTGGAGGTTCCCACTGTCCTCAATTTACTCGCAGAACTCGACGAGACCAGGGTGTCTCAAGTTCCACCGTTCCGACCGACTCACGGTCAGGTGTTTGTGTTCAAGTTTGAGTCACCGCAGCGTAGAAAGGATTGGACCTGCGACGGGTATACGTGGGTCAGCATGGGTAACCGCAAGTACCCCAAAGACAGCGCTGCGCCCACGTTCGTGAAATCGTACTATCAGATTCGAGGAGCAGAAGGCAAGAGGTGCAAGGATTTTGTGCGATACGCCTTCCACGCGATCGACGACCCTCTGGTGGTTGTGGTGCAGTACCTTGGAGACGAGAGCGCTTACGTGCCACACAAGCACGGCAACCGCAAACGGGACGACGTCATACATCAGCGTACGTGTCCTTCTACTCTGGCCGCCCTGAGGGAGAAGAGTGCCACGCTGAAGCCGCAGGAATTATACACGATGATGAGCAAGATCTCGGTGCTGCCGCCTGCCATGACGCCGAGAGACTCGAAGCAAGTTTCGAATATTCGCCGTCAGGTGTTGAGGCAAAACAGAGAGTTGAAGGTCAAAGAGGAGACTGACACAAGCGTCTGGGAGCTGATGACCATGCAGGTTGTGGAGGAGCAAGAGGTCGAAGGTCACATCGAACAAGTCGTCGCTCAAGAACAAGTTGTCGAATCTGCGTCGCCTCCGAAGAAAAAGAAGAAAAGCCCCCTCCCCAAGAAAGGTTGTCAGAAAAGTGCAGACACGGTGCGTATTCAAATTTGCTCTCCCCTCACATTTCACGTGTTTAACTTGCAGAACCAGCACGACTGTTTGGCCAACTTCAGTGGTTTAAATTTCGATGGCACTGGGAGTCCTACCGCGTACCTTTCCCGCGTGGAAGCAGCAGGGAGGCTCATGGGATATGAGGAGAATCGCCTCATTGATATCGTTCTGATGACCATCTCGGATGAGGTGTTTGACGCTTGGTACAACCCAGTTTCTCATCCCGGAGATACGCCTGGTGATAAATATGCGTGGACAGAATGGAAAAATTACTTCCTCTCCAAGTACAAACTGATTGAGTATGAATAGAAAGGTTCATTTCCAGATTGGACTTGATAAAATTTGCAGCACTTTTTTGTTGGTTAATGTTTCTGTGTACATTCAAGAATTCTGGAATCTGTATTGGAGTGCATGTTATTTTTAGAGTAAACACAAATTTCATTTTTTGATGTGTAGTAATTTATGATTGAAAGAAATCTGCAAAACAAAAAGATGTTAAAAATGAAGGAAATATTTTATTGGTACATTTGTGAACTCTCTTCTTGTTATGGTGATTTTATGAAATTTTCAAACCCTTTTTTTCTAGATCTTTCTTTGCTTCGATAATTTCCTGAAGAGAAAAGAAAAATATCAGCGAGTCGTTTTAAAGGGATGTGATTGCTCTGGTTTTTCCGGAAATCCGTTTTTTTTTAGGGGGGGGGGGGCTGATCGGGTCATTCTTGATATCGATGCAATCTGCCCTTTCATTAACTTTTCATTCTGCATTTTGGGTACTCAGAAATGCTCAAACTGCCTATTTTGGCATCCCTAATTTGAATTTTTTCCTATTACTGGCGCAAAATATTTTCAGGGTTTTCCTTCGAAAGTCAATCACATCCCTGATACATGTAAAGATGACAAACTTTTTTCAGTTCCTCTGAAGCCTCGGTGCAGTCGTTGAATATGGCCACTCGATATCCAATGGTTGCCAGAGAAAAGCACTGAAATTCATTTAATTTAGTGTGAGTTTTGAAATTAAAAAAAAAAAAAATTCAACTTACTGCGAATGTGATCAGAAAATATATGGGAGACTGAAATATATAAATTATGTTATACTGGTATATGAGAATTACAATGTATTCAACCTACAGCAAATATGATTTCCTTCCAAGGATCACTCAAGGTCAATGGGAGTTTGTCGTAAAAAGATGAGAGCCAGAAGCTGGCATAGAGAAAGATGGCAGACAACCATTGCTGCAGTTTGGTGAACATGGTCTGTGGAAAAGTCAAATTAAAATGCTATGAGAATTTCTGAGAAACTGCTTATACAGAGTGGGCCAAAAGTACTCGTATCTACTCCATGGGTAAAGATCTCAATGCTTTTTCAATGGTGCAAAGCATTTCTGAGAAAGTGTAACAAGACAGATTGCAGTGTAAAAATTACACCAAGATAAGAGAAATAAATACTTGGTATGGTTAGTCTAACATGTCATGCTGCTATTCCTATCATTTCTATTCCAATTTCATCAACAATTATGCCAATTTATCTAAATTAATAGAGTACACTCGTCATTCCACCATATTTTCACTTTTGGCGGCAAACATGGCCCCAAACCATGGATAAGGTTCATTGAATGCACAAATAAGGCAACCCTCTCGTACAATTATATCGGCCTTAAATTGTGTAGTTAAAATAATATATGTTTGATGAGATTAATTGCTGAATTATACTAGGAAAACTCGTTGTCAGAGATCCATTTCAACACTTGGTCCTCACATTTTCATTTTTATGTCAAGATGTATTGTATACAGAGGCTTGAAATTTTCAATAAATGATAGTCTGTCTAATTACGCATATATGTATTATATCCATGTAAAAACATAATAAAGATGATTATGGAAATGAATAAATAATAGCAAAATTCCTTACACTACCCCCTAATTATCGGCCTTCGCTGTTTTATGAATCTTTCAAATATATTTCTGGATTTTGAGAAGACTAGGTCATGAAACTTGAGTGTAAAATATCATATTATTCAATTTATTATGACAGTATATCTAGTTGGGCTCTATTTTACCATCACGTATGAGCAATGAAAGTAATAGGGGGAAGGGGAAGAGAAAGAAGTAGGAGAGATCTGATCAGTCTATCATAAAGGAATGGACAATCCTTCGATCAATCATCATCATGGCCATGGGTATGAGATGACTAGAAGCAAAGGGCTGAGACCTTGCTAGACGCTGGAGCAGTGGAAAATAGTGACTGGAGTTCACTGCTCACCAGATTCCCCCACATAAGGTCGTCAAGCGACTATTGACAAGTATAGACTACTCATTTAGCTGTTTGGACTCTTACTAATACTAGTCCAGTAGTCTCTAGTGTCATAGCGCACTGAGAAATTCACGGACCGCGACATTCTGATTGAATTTATTCCGTCATTCTAACAACATAAACAAAACAAGGAGTTTAAATACTGTCGCCACCGATGAGAAGCTGGAATTTACCAGTGGTTTCCACCTCGTTTTTGTGATAATCAATGCGTCAAAATTCGCTCATGAAATAGCAGACGATTTTGTTCAAGAAAACGATGAAATATTGACTTCGTCAGCAGCTTTATGCGACAACTGTTAGCTGAGGCCAAAAGAATAGCATCACAGAATACTGAGCGAATATCTATCGAAATTAAACTTTTAGGTATAAGTCTTGACCTCTAAGCAGAGTAAATCGTGACAATTATGAACAACATCGATATTAAATTTCAATTTCATAGATTACGGCGTTTGTATGAGGGTGTTATAATATTATATTAGCCGGTTTTAATGCTACGTTGTGAACTTGTGGTCCATCCATGTTATGATGTATTCTACCACGATCTGATCATGTTGACAAAATTTCCCAACTAACATGGTATCATCGGTTGTAAAACTACTAAAGCACCATCAGTATTGATCTTGTTAAGAAATACGAATCATTTATATTTCAGCTATCAATTGCAATAAACTGAATAATTTTCGAAAATAGGGCACACGTGATGTTATTCATTCACCCATAGCTTTTCGGCCGTTGTCACGGAAGCATTCCATCTGTAACATCCGGCTTGCTGCCAAACACCAATCACATCCAACCCAGCTGTCTCCGCTTCTGATCTCCATTCATGCCGCTCTGACGTAGCATGCCCAGGCCTCGCAGTTACTCCGCCTCCAAGTACGACCCCATTACCAAGCGGAACAGAGACATGGAGTCGTTTTTCGCCAAATCTATGCGGATTGTGACCGCAGTTGCCGCTTATTGGTGAGATTCACGATTAAGAACATTTCGCTTGTTAATTTCAGAAATACCCAGCTACTTCGAGTTAGTCAGTTAAACCTATCAAGCTGCCACACCCGAGGGAAGCGTGATATAATCTGATAATTGACTCATGTAGCGTGGTTTGATCTACAGTAATCCATCTGTGGTTTGATAATGTCATAGTTGAGCTTCGTGTAATCAATCATCATTATTTTACCATCGCTGAATTGATTAGCTGCATTCTGTAGCCATATTCTATGGGGATTATCATCAATATATTATATAGAGGCTTGGAACGAGATTATCAGTCTTAATTCAATAGTTGATGACTTTAATTTAAACTTGATTCATGCCTTCTTTAAGATCTTCTTAGGCTTCTAATGTTTTGACTGATTAAAAAATTAGTGTGGAATTGATACAGTGACCATACCTGCATTTTGTTGTTTAATTACCTTCTTAAGTCCTTAAACATTGAATAAGCGGAGGGGCACCATTTGTTGTTCAATTGTCGTGTCTTATGTTTGTATACACTACGATATTTCGAAGGGCAGATTACATATGTAATTTACAATGGTGCAGTTCCTGAGAATGGTGATCGGAGGCAGATTAACAAAAAGGGTGGATTACATGACACAATTAACATTACAAACGATTCGTCCCTGGGATTTTTGGGGGGATTACGTAAAGGGCGGATTACATGACGGCGTATTAACATTGTATAAGTTCTCCTTTCCTCACCATTATTGTATATGATATATTCTCTCCAGATAGAATGAACCTACTACTAGAAATATTACATGTAATAAGTTAATAACAACTGTTAACAACTGCCATATAATCCACAATTATTACTCAAATGTTGCACAATATCATTGACTGACGCACACCAAGTCTGATGAAATTAAAAATAATTCAATGTCTGTCACATCTTGTAAATCCTCTTGTTTCATACAAACAGCCGTAAGATTGGAAAGGCTGGATTAATATTTCATCTTCATTATAGGGCCAATCAAGGCCAGATTGTGAAATGATTGGATGAACGAGATATGTTCCATGTTATAAATAAATAAAACCAAATACAAGATGTTCAGTTCAGAGGGGAATCAAATGTTCAATATTGAAATATATATATATATTGAATATTCAAATTGCTTCGTTTTACTTATGTATTATATTTATAAACATTGATTTTGTTTTTTTCATTTTGCATAAATTCACTGAAATGCACATTCTCATGCATATATTTTTTTTCTCCCATACAGGGTTGTCTCCATCACTCTGGTGTTTTTGAATAAATATTTACTCAGCAGTCCTGATTTGAAGGTACGTTAGTCCTCCGTCACTCCTCCCGCTATTCACCTGCAAAGAAAAATACACACAAAAAATCAATTTTGAATGTAATCAATACACTATTGGCATGCAGTTGCACTTCATAGACAGCTGCTCACTGCTTCATTCCTGTATTGATTATTTTTCAAGTTATTGATAGACGATACTTTGACCCTCAAGTGCAGTTTATTTGCTTTTATTGCATAAATGTAGGCTTGGGCGTTATTTTCGAAATATCAATATTTTCGTTAATTACCCAAATTGATAGCGATAATTTTCTTCATCGATAATTGAAAAAAATAAAAAATAAAATTCTACTTCACGAAAGTGAGGTCTCTTTTAAAGTCAGCGCATAGCTGAATGACACAAGTTAGTAGTTGCACTGGGTAAGATTTTACAATTGGCAATACTGAAAAATTTTGTGGGTTTGAATACCTCTGCATTCAGCCTGACCGGGGTGTTTTCAGCTCACTTGGAAGTATTAAAGCTTCAATATTTTATTAATTATTATATTTAACTGAACTTTCATTACTATATTGCCATTAAATTAAAAGGCCAACCTAAGACTAAAAATTCAAGAAACACATGGAAGGGTATAAAAATCAAGTTCACTTTTCTTGCAATACATGTTTTTGAGTATTTGTGCCAAGTTGTTTAACTGCATTTCATGATTTTCATCCCATGGTGACTCAGAAAAATCTGTCAATTTTTCATTGGTACTTTGCATCATACAGCCAGTGAAGTAATTATTGCAATAAATTCATGAAAATTATTGTGATATTTTTTTTAATTATCGCCCAAGCCTACATAAATGATTAGGCAAGCATGAAGTAATGGCTAATTTTTAGCCTCGCCTATATGTTTACCACGCTTCCCTTTTATGAATTCACTTCCAATATTTTATGTTAATATAAAATGGTGCTATTACCCAAGTGAACTTAAAACATACCTGCCCCACTTATCCTCATCTGTGACCTGCCCTTAAGGGCTTAAGTGCAATTTTTGCACATCTCACAACAATAGGTTAAAATTGATTGATGTATTTAGATGATATTTAATGAATTATCCACTGCCCCCTTGGAGAGTACAAACATTCACGTGGAAGTTCTTTCAGTTTTATTGGGTTAGGTCCAATGCACAATTTAGAAACTGGATCCAATTGGCTCTTTCATAGATTGACACTGAGCCAAGTCATTATAGAGAATGCTGATCTATTTGACTTTAAAAAAAAGAAGAGCTCCAGGCTGTTTTTCTCATACCAGGTATACTGAATATATTTGGTGGAATCTATGATCCCTGAGTTAATATTTGAGGGAATTTCGTATGGCTGCGCATTGTTTGAACAGAGACCATAATACAAACAATTAGCTGTTGATAATTATTTCGTGTTTGTTGTTGAAAATTATGATGCTGAAAATATGACTATGAACAGTTTGTTTTCGTGTCATCACTTTTGGCGTGTGATTGAATGTTATAAGGTGCTTCTCTGCAGCAAACTATTCCGTAGAATCCAGTCAATTATGCGTTGGTGTTGATTCAAATCATTCAATACTGCTATTCAATGCTGTAGTTACTGGCAGTTGTCTTTCTTATGGGCATCATTTCATTAATTTTATGTTCCCGCCAGGTAGTACACCTCATCACAACAGAAAATGAGAAGAACAATTACACCCTCAGACTCTTTCTTGACCTCTCTAAAGCAATTGACTGCATAAACTATCAAATTCTATTCTCAAAATTACGAAAATACGGTTTTCGCAGCCTATCATTCTCCCTCATTCAAACTTCAAAGTTACCAATTCTATTGTAAACAGTGTGTTACCATCGAGAACAGCTCCTCTTCTAAACTCTCAGTTCAGTGTGGCGAGCCCCAAGGTTCAATACTCAGTCCGCTTTTCTTTCTCTTGTATGTTAATGATATCCACAAAACATCAAACTTAATTTAATTTCTTTGATTTACTGATGACACAAACTTTCTTCTTCACGGCCCCGACCCAGAAAAACTAATCTCACAACTCAATAACGAAATTCCAAAACTTACAATCTGGTTCGCCTCAAATAAACTCCAGCTTAATGTGAAAATAAACCTCACTTTATCCTCTTCAAACTCGGATGAGGACCACTCACCTGCAAATGCACACCCATCATTAATGGAAGGCAAGCAAAACAAGAATAGTCAACGAAATTTCCTCTGTGTCATGATTGATGAACATCTAAAATTTACAAACCACATTATGTATAATTAGAAAAAAAAAAAAAAAAATATTGGCATTCTTACCAAAATAAAACTTATTTTGAATAGGAAAACACTAATACCGCTTTACAACTCTTTTATTCAACCCTACCTGAATTATTGTTTAGAAATATGGGACTCAACATCGCAAACCCACCTATCATGTCTCCTCAAACTTCAAAACTAGCCTGTCGCATTATCACAAACTCCCCACCTACAACCCCATCTGTTCCTCTTTTCCACGAACTCAACATCATGCCCATTAACACACTCTTTTACTTATATCATCGGCATCATCATGTATAAAATTCACGAAGGTCTTCACCCAAATCTCATCACATCACACTTCACCTTCTCTCGCTCATCTGTTTCCAGACAACCTTTTCAACTTCCCGTCTACTCTTCCCAGCACTCCACTTTCCCTTCTTTTTGTTTAACTTCCCCTCTCATGTTTTTATCAGTTTTTTTTTTTCTTCTCTGTTATACTCCCCTTCTTTTATTTATTTTTACTTCTTTTTCCATTTTTCGGAATCATGATTGTATGTTAAATAATTGTTAGCTGTATGCAGTCGTCATCTTCCCACCCCAATGTATTCTATATTCTATATATTTAGATACATGTACTAAATAAAATAAACTTGCGCCCGTATCATCCGATTGGTTTGGGTGGAGCCGTAAAACCCCAATCACTCAAACCAAATAAAATAAAACCATTCATTCATACATATCCATGATTGTTATGATTTTTGCATTTTTACTATTCATAGAGAAACTTTCCTGTATTGAAAATATCAAATAACATTATCACGCATAAAATTAATTTATTATTCTGTTGCGAGATATAATCTATGCAAAAATTACACAGCATCAGGAATTCATGTTTTATTGATGTAATACGACTGATTGTAATGGCTTTGCAATTGATTTTTGATATGTTCCATAATCATTTCTGTTACAGCTGTGGTTTTCACATGTGTTATTTCTTATACAAACTCAAACTCAAAGCACTTTGATATCACGGAATGGACATTAAATCGAGCTACTGGTTAATTGTATTATTACATAATAAAGCAAAGAGCACTGATATCACATACCATACTGAAGGCTAATTAAACTAAATTAGAATTCTAGACGAATTGACAGTCCATGCATGTTTTTTGTGTGTAATTATCTTCCCCTTGTGTACTGTCAAGGCTAATATGTTTCATGGTGAATATTAATAGCTCAATGTCTCTTTTCAGTTGGATGCACCCCTCTTTGTGACATGGTTCCAATGTGTTGTGTCGGTCGCTCTATGCGTTATTCTCAGCATTCTTGCCAAATTGTTTCCTCAAACAATTTCATTCCCAGATTGCAAATTTGATGCTAAAATTGCGAGAGAGGTGAGTTTGGAGCTCAGTAACTTTATGCAGTCAAATGTCGTCCAACCAGAGTTTCTATTTTTATTAAAGTGTTTGAAGTTTATGATTGTTTATCCTGTCCTAGGTAATCTGAATATTACTCCTGGAGATTAGTTTGAATTCAAGAAACAAAGGTTTTTCAATCTAACAAGGTTTAATTGTGTTAACTTCCATGCAATAATCTTTTTCTTTCTTTTTCTTATCCTCAATTTAATCTGTAAATCGACAGTATTTTTTTTCATTATTCTGTGATGTCATTTAGGCTTCAACTTTGCTATAAATGCATGATCTCTTACATACAATATATGATCTATGATATCTCATGAATAATCATTACTTCATCCGAATTTGTTGATTTGTTAATTTCAGATTTTGCCTCTGTCGATTGTATTCGTAGGGATGATCAGCTTCAATAATTTATGCTTGAAATACGTCGGAGTTGCTTTCTACTACGTTGGTCGTTCCCTGACAACTGTCTGCAATGTGGTGGGTTTCATCCATACAAGAGGGTACGCCTCTCTCATCACTTATTATCCTCCTAGGGTTTGTCTTACGTGATTCTGAAACAGACGACGTCATGGAAGGCGATCGTTTGCTGCTTGATCATCATTGCTGGCTTTCTCCTGGGAGTCGACCAGGAAGGAGTGTCAGGTCGGTGCTTCCTCCGGACCTTCTTGACCTCATTTCACATTTCCGTTCTTCTTTCCAGGCTCTCTGTCTGTCATAGGCGTTATATTCGGCGTCTGCGCCAGCATGTGCGTGGCAATGTATTCCATCTACACCAAGAAAGTCCTGCCGTTTGTTGACGATAACGTCTGGAAGCTGACCTTCTACAACAATGTCAATGCCGTCATCCTCTTCCTTCCACTCATGTTCATCTCTGGGGACTTTGGTCAACTTCTCGCTTTTGAGAACCTCAGTCTGCCATCATTCTGGGTGGTCATGTTGCTGAGCGGAGTGTTTGGTTTCGCCATCGGCTACGTCACGGGACTTCAGATCAAAGTGACCTCGCCTCTGACGCACAACATTTCAGGAACAGCCAAAGCGTGCGCACAGACTGTACTCGCCACCGCCTACTACTTGGATTATAAACCGTCCCTCTGGTGGCTGAGTAATTTTGTCGTGCTCTTTGGCTCCGGCGCATACACTCAGGTCAAGCGATCAGAAATGAGGGAAGCTCACGATAAGAACGTCGAACAGCAGAGAATTGATGCGATAGAAAATGGAGATTCATCATCACCGACTACAAAGACCTGAGTTTTCATTTCTTCTAAATTATGGGACGATCTCAATTTTAATCACTTTGCGGTCAGATATTTGTTTTAAGCTAAAATATTGTTTCTTACTTTTCATTTAATTTCAAGTGGTAGAATCTCGAGGAGCTAACCTAGTTGTGTCATCATTCCATTGATATTAATTGAATTTATGATTGGCAATATTTCATACTTCAAAATAACCACAGAAGCTAGGGATGTATGTTTTATGGGATTTTGTTTTGTGTTCTGTACATTGACTTTGTTTTATGGATTTCTGTGATAATAAAAATGTTATATTGATTCCCTTGTTTTATCTTGATGTCCTATTATTAAGTGGCTTACTTTTATCTTCAGCTGTAATGATATTTGAGTTATGTTTCCTTTAATAATTAATTAATTTAATTAATTAATTGAATATTACAGGTGTTTATTTACACATGGCTTTAATTCTGATTAAATTTTTAATTGCCTGACCAAAAAAAAAGCTCTTTTGGGTCTGGCAACTCTGAGATCGAATTAATCAATTTGCTTCAGATCATTTGCAATGAAAAATTATTACGAGTTCTTCAGCAAAAACAATTCTGAGGAAGTCTTAGAAATGCATCAACATTGTGCTGTGTGTATCTCAAGAGGCAATTTGGTCCAAACAGAAGTAGAAAATGTGCTTGAATGGAGACTAATTCACAGGTTATCAGCCCAAATTCAGGTCCATTGTACGTGGTACAGACCAAATATCTAGCCCAGCAGATCTGTATTCCATTGAAGAGGACTCTTAAAAATAGAATACGCTGTTGTACAAAGTTCAGGAATATTGGATTTTGTGTGAGTTGAACTCCTTATGCTAATTATAGATCTTCTGAATAGATAAGATACATCATGATTTAAATGTAAATTTATTCATTTTAATTTTATTGTCAGTAGTAGACGCAGCGAACTTTGTGGAATGGAATCGCTTTTGTTTCTTGTTCATGGTCACGCCTGTAATCCCACAGGAAGTGATCAACAAGAACCGCGTTCATAGGGATCGTTAGAGTTGGTTCTTTAGCCATTAGCCGATTCATCTCGTCAACAATCAACTAAAAAATATAATTAGAAAGGTGTGAAAAAGAATAAGAAAATTTTTAATAAATATTCCTTTAATTATACACTAAGTCAGAATTTTTTTTATGGAATGCGAAAAAAATCATTTTATATATACTATTTTATTAATTAATTAATTTATTAATTACTTACGTCAACACAGTGAATGCTAACTCCACGTATCTCCACTTCTTGTCTTTCGCCATTTTGCATCAAACAATCTTGAGGGAAAATTAATTAATTAATAATGTAAAAAATAAAAAATAAAAGAATAATACTACACACCTTTATTCAATTTCTCCATCAAACCATCAGAATATCGCATAGCACCAAACCAAACCAAGGCTTGAGGAATTCTACAGAAAAAAATAAAATCTTATAACGATTCCCAGATCAAGTGACCTCACCGATAATCAGCGAACATGGTGATTGAGTCAATGTCACTGAATTCTCCAAGGCCCTTCCCGGCACAGCAGGCCCAAGTATCAGCCACAAGAATCTGTACTCGTTTATAAAGCGCAACTGAAAGAAATAAAATTAGAATTTTAATTAAATTAAAACTTTGGGGGAGTGATGATTTATTTATAATCAGAACTCAATTTGAATTTTTTTGTGGAATGATTTATTTTTACCCGATTTATTTTCAAATAGCGCCACATCACGGAACGACGGGATGTCATCCACGATCATTTCAACCAACTTTTGAGCACTCTTTCCACTTTGCTTGATCATGTTAGCAAATGAGCCATTGTATTTCTACAAAAAAAAAATATTATAATTAAAAAAAAAAAAATCTGTTTTCTTATGTACAAACCATGTTTAAGACTTTTCCTGCTTCGTGCAAATGTAGTAACCTTTCCTCCATCATTGGCATTTCAGTTTCAGAATCTGATTTAAAAATTTCTCGCAGTTTCTCCATTGAAATCGAGGAGTAAAATTTAGCTGAAGTTATGGGTACTCCATTCTGGAAATCGACATAAAAAATATCTATAAAAATATTTCATTTGAACTTTTATTTTATTCTTTTTCATTAATCTCAGAAATTTGATTTCATAAACTTACGTCAAGAGCCCTGTTCATCGCTGCACACAATGACCAGTATCCAGTCCATTCTTGACCACTGTACCGGATCATAAATTTCTTCGATTCATTCTCTGACCAGAAAGAAAAATTGAGGACATCCGCCACAAAAACCCTGAAAGCGAAGAGGATGAAATGATGATGAATTAATTATTTAGAGATAATCTCAACTGACCAATTAACGGCCGCCTCATTAGCCGTTTTGGGATTCAGGACATGAAGATTCCATCGACTAACATTCAAAGTTTCCGGATCTTTCTTCAACATCTCCAGCAACTAATTTTTTAATTTTTTAATTAATTCCTTTAATTGAAAGCATTTTCTTTTCTTTTACCTTAGCTGAAGTGGTGTGGACTCCGTCCTTTTCTATGAAAACATCTCTACTCTTTTCAGCGATAAATTTTGCCGCTGCTCTGGGAAGCAACACACCGGATGAGGCCATACTTGATTTCCAATCGTGAAAGTTTCTAAATCCTGTATGAATAATAATTAATACTATGTGTTATTCTAGCTAATAAATTGTTTCACATAACTCATGAAATAATAGTGTATTTGCACACACAAGGCCCACTAATGCAATGGTAGATATTGTTGCGGCCACAATCCGCGAAAAAAATGCCCGCGAAAAAAAATGAAATTAGAAAAATGAGAAAGAAAATAGAAGTTTTTACGGTACTCGTTTCGCGCACGCATGCATAGAAAATCGCCTTCATGCTCACACAAACCGAAACCCAGTTGGGATGGTATATGGCCAACAAATTAAATTAATGATTCAATCCACCAACATCAAGCCATGTTAATTATCCAGATAGCTTAACATACTAGAACAAATTGTCGACTCGACGATCTTAGCATGAGAACAAGCGCAGATCGAACGTTGCAACAGTCTTGACATTCCGTGCCATTAACAGCTGTGTTAGCGGCTGCTTCAGGGTTCAAAGTTCAGCAATGCCACAGAACATAGAGCAATGCCGTCTCGGTTGTTGAACTGAAATGATATATTGGCCAATATATTTATTACCAATTTACAATACTCATAAGATACTTACATAACAGCTAGTACATACCCGGCCACTCCTTTATGTTTTCTGAATTACTGTGAACCTGTTTAAATTGTTCGGTCACGTTGAAAATTTACAAGGTGATTCATAAATCTATTCACAGTATGAGTCAGTGTATATTGTGATTGTTTCGGTGTTGCGTAGAGCTTTACAAAAACGCTATATTCTATATTCGCTAGATCTAGTATATAGGATGCTAATAAAATGTCCATCAGTAAATCATGTTTTCCCAAATACACATCATAGCTTTAAACAGTCGACAACAAATTCACACCAATCTGCAAATCTGAAAACGGTCTATAAATCACAATGTAAAGTGACCTATTGGATTTTAGGCTTTATCTCAACAAAACAGAGAAAGAAAAAAGCGAGAACAAAATTGATCGCACAATGACAAAAAGTTTGTCATATAAAATTGCTTTGATACAATCCACTTATTCGCACGAACGGAAGTGACGCTTTTTCTCCATTCTGCGGCAAGATGGCTTCCCAAATGGTTGTGCCTGCGAGCGAAGACACGCTGTTTATGCGTGGTTTCAGCAGAAGAACTGGTGTTGATAAAATCCGGTGAGAATCTAAAGCAAGCCAGCTATGTCCTTGATCTGTGGCCCCGTTCGTGTCCTTTGTGCATTCGTTGCTTAGTTCTTTTCAATCACATTGTAATTGACCGAATTTTCTGAAAACCGAATCCAAAACTCTTGAAAAAAAGTAGCTGACATACTACAGCGGGTCCGCTGTACGGTGAACGCATTCAAGCCCAATTTGCGAATCACGATTTCTAGAATTCAACGCTTGTAATGAGATTTACCAGGCGCTGCAGAGCCATGTAAGGTAGTGCCTATTATTACATTTTGTCTGAAACCAGTCCGTAATGACACAGGGGGTCTTATCAGTGAGCGAGCAGATATGGACAAAACTCAATGCAGTGAACTCTTTCTGTCTATATATATAATATCAAGGGAAGTCGCTGATTCCTGTCAATCTTAGGACGCTTGCCTCGAAAGCAATCTTCTCTTCAAAAGAGGGAGCCGAAACTTCGGATCTGGCAAGATCACCAATAAATGAAACGATTGACACCAATAATCTCGTACGGCAACGCCTAATTCCACAAGTGTAACTGATCTGATTATCAGTTACAGTTTGGCATTGTCGCCCCAATAGCGCACATTGTGGTTTATTATTGAGAGGGGATCGTCGAATCGAATGACCCGAGATGGCGGAAATGGGTATAACTTATGTGTTACCAATACCTGATGATGTAACAAGAGTTCAAGTTATTTAAAACACAATAAAGTTGGCAATAATAACATCGCCGGCCGAGAGCGCTCGGGTTGTGAGTTTCCGGTGTTGTGAGTATGCGCAAAAGATGTAAACAATAGCACGTTTCCTGGGCACCTAACGTTATGACCATAGATGTCGTAAACATTATGACCGTTATGATTCTGGGGGAAGCTGAACATGCTGGATGTTTTCCTACGTTTTTGCCGTCATCAACTTCACAATCGGTGACAGGCAGATAACATAGCGCTGAATTGGCTTCTCTCTCATCGTTACCTTTAAAGTCAACATTAAACTCTGGTTACAACGATTTAATGTGCTTGCGAACGTATTTCATTATTGATAAACAGACACATGTGCGACCACGTCTTATTGTTGTTGAAGAAGTCACATGACAGGATCATGTGATGTAAACACAAAATGGCGAATTAGCCGAAGCGTCATCCTTT
>KB309065.1:117164-128416 GCA_000328365.1 Capitella teleta
GAGCACGCGCTATGGCTCTAAATGGATCCGATATGTGCCTGTAATGTAGTGCATTTAGGCAAACGGATATTTCAGGCACACTTGTGGGCTTAGGCAACGCCTAATTACTAATTAATTGGCCAAAAATCCAATCAGTTGCAAAACGACTAGCATCCATTTTGTTGGACCGCAGCAAATTTTCAGCCCGCAGTGAACTCACGATCGCTAAAAATGTCGAAATAAAATCCTTAAAACCGGAATGGAGCTGCAAAAGTGTAGAGCTCAGGATACATTCTTAATTGAACAGATTGGCTTTAGAGTGAAACATCCTGTCTGTAATTGTCTCTCGAACAATAAAAGCTATTCTGAGAGTCAAATTGAGCATGAAATAGGCTAGAAAAAGGAGTTAGAGTTGAAAGACACATTGCATTTAAGTAAGTTGACTTGACGGGAATTAGCAGACGACGCATACAGCGCCCTCCGTGTATATGTTTAGAATCGTTTTATATACCTCACAACATGTTGTGTTATCTATCTAATAACTTTAGAATTTATAACCAGTATTACGAACTATAAAATTTATCTGAATACTGTTATATGCATCGAACAATTTATAAAATCATACTGCTGGACTGATCTCTATCGAGTGAATGCTTTGATTAATTTCAATTGCATTTCTCAGCTGGACTATTATTGATCAATCACTGAGCGGCTTGTTAAGGTGAAGGTCGAATGCTGCAGCCATCATACCCGTTGCTAGTCGTTTTGGAAATGGAAGCATTATTGTGCAATTAATGACTAATTAGTCACTGCCGTGCGGAGTTATTGGTGTCTATAGGTTCATTTATTCATAATCTTGCCAGATCCGAAGCCTCAGCTCTCTCCCGTGAGGGGAATGTAGCTTCCGAGGCTTTGTTATTGTTAATCTGAGAAATCAGTGACTTCCCTTGATATTATTATATACTGTCTAGAAGGCTGCATAGGCATTCCATGTATCCATCGCCCACTGGTAAGACTCCCTGTGCATAATGATAGTGATAAACTAACGTAAAATGGATTCGCACCGAAAAAAAGTGACATAACAGGTTTCTCCCCGCTTTCCGATTGTTATGTCACATGACCTGCTCTCCACGTGTTATAAATAAACCAGAGCACTGCGCCAGCGTAGTGCGAAGTAAACATACACGCTTGCGCATACAATTTTCCTGCGCTAAGCAACTAAAGATGCGGCCTATATTTCCTTGCAGTTGTGCACGTGGACAGAGTCTTCACAAAGGAATATGTATACATTATTATTACACAATATTTTGTGCATCACCAATCAGTATATGAACAATTTCAATTATATTCATTCGAAAGTCGTGCGAGAAGTTTGAGCGGGAAAGTGAAGCATGTGCGCTTGTTTATAGCCCAGAGCGCAATCGCTGAGTGACGTCACTCGCAAAATTACGTTTGTTTACTTCTTTGCAAAGTGATATTTTTTTTGTGGTTTCTGATTAATGTAGGTACAACATGATGGCACAAGCTCATGTTTTTTTCTTGGAGCATAAATATATCATCTGACGTCTTGACACAAGGATTTAGCTAATATGTGTATATTTATCATGCGATTGGTGAGTTTGGAGCCTCGCAGTCAGTATATGGCAAAAGTAGTGGTTTACCTTCGGGCGAGGGGCGAGGTATGAAGACCTCGCCCAATTTATCTGTGCTAGAAAAAAAAAGTGACTTCGCGTTAGACACTCAATCACAATGATTTTAGTCGCGAACAATCTCAGATTATATTTATTTTCTGTTAATTTGATTTGTTGCTTGTTAACTACATTCTCAATTAACGCCATTCATGATTTGCTTTTTAAATTTCAGTGATTTCTTCTCGAAGAATGGCTATGAATGCAGCGTTGAGTTCTCCAAAGAGTCAGACAATGACATGCTTTATATTGCTCTCAAATTTGCTGGTCGCAGTGTTGCAAAAGAAGTGTTGAATAAGTGAGTCGAAAACCTGTGAGATAAAACTCCATCATCACCCTAAATCTTCTCTCTTTATCAGGTATGACGATTCAGATGTTCTTGGCGATCGCATCACAGTATCGTGGTTCAAGGACCTTCGTAAAGCAAAGCAGAAACGTAAGCTGGTTGTCTTGGTCATTCATGGTCAAGCACTAATAATATGCCTGCTCTCTCTCTACAGATACTTCCCGCAGCAGATATTCTCCAGACGATGATTACGGTCGTCATTCCAGCCGCAAACACAAGCGTCGCTTCGATGACGAAGATGACTTCCGTCGCAAACGTCGCAGCTCTTCTCACAGCCGATCGTCATCGAGTCGCTCACCGAGCCCCGAGCGTAAGAAGAAAAAGAGCAAGAGTCCTAAACGCAAGCATGTAAGTCAGCTGAAGAGCTCCGGTGTCGCTCTGTGTTCCTTTTCAGCCTGGTTCAGCCTATTTTTATCATCTTCGTGGTGCTCATAGGCTCTTGTGTTGCAGGAGACTTGTGGTCCAGAGCTTTTGCCGGGCTCTGGATGTTTAAGCTATTATGAGCTAACTCTGCTGTTTGTCTGCCTGGCGACTGGGTAGGCTAACTGCACTGTGAACGCTGCTAATGTTATAATTTGTTTACAGTGTTATTTTCTACGGTGAGTCGACTACGGAGGAGTCGGTGCTGCTGAGTTGGATTATTGTCGCACACAACCTAAAATTGCATGTTTTGTGTGTAATTTTTTTATCAATTCTGATTTTGTCTTTTTTATTTTTTCTAACAGAGGCACTCGTCCGTCTCACGTCGAAGCGAATCGATTGAGAGCGACCGGTACCCGGTGGAGAAGTCGAAGAAAAAGAAGAAGAAAGACAAGAAGGACCACGCCCCCAGTGATGATGAACGCCGGTCCATTTCCAAGAAACACTCACGAGGAGGCGACAAAGACGAGAAAGTGAAGCCGTTGTACGATCCGGTTGATATGGATATCTCCGAAGATGACGATAAACATAAGCAGAGGTTAGGTGGCGCTCAATTCGTTCGCAGCCTTTTGTTACTGGTTAATCTCCTCAGATCCCCATCTCCTAAAGCACCTGTTCCGCAGTCGCGGCCTCGTCTCTACTCGGATGAGGTCGTTGACTACCCTGCCTCTCCAGTGCAGCAGAGAGGGGTGTCTTACCCGGAGGAGACCAGGTTTGTGGTTGACTGTTGATATAGCGTCTCATTAATTTATTCATTCAACAGGGTCGTCAAGCAAGAAGCTCGAATGATGGATGGCAAAGGTGACAACAATCCACGGCGCTCGAAACGTCGTTTTGAAGACATGGATACATTCCGCGATCGTTGCGCTGCTGAGATGGCGGCGGAGAAACGTGTTCGGCCGGAAGGTGCTGGGTTTTCCCCCTACTGCGGCGCATCGTTATGATCACGGCTTTTGATTTTTTTACTCAGATGCTGGTTTTGAACAGAAGATGTCTTCGTCATTCAATGGAGGTATGCGAGATTCCGATCGGGGGACTCTGGGACTGGCACCAGATAAGCTCATGCTGGTCAAAGATAAGAAAGAAGAAATTGAGAGAGCTTATCGCCAGGATTGCGAAACATTTGCTGCCGTCACCAAGATGCTTGTTAGGTAGGTCTTTTTGACAATTAGTTGTAAATCAATATTTATAATTTTTTTTTTCTTGCAGCAAAGACCCAACTTTGGAGGACCAACTTCAGCGATGTCTTCGAGACAATTTGAAGGAAATCGGGCAGCGATGCATTCTGGAGCTGAAAGACTCCATTGAGCAGATCAAGTCACAGTCTACTGGTAGCATGATTGTCTGATTCTGCTTGTGTGTGGCACTATCATTTTCATGTTTTTCTTGGAGATATTACTTGGCATTTTATCACTTTTTTTTTTTTTAAATAGGGGAGAGTTTTTGCTTCTTTTTTTTTTGTGTCGCGTAAGGAAATAATGATCGTTTGTACTTGGAAATTCTTGAAAGCAATTTTTTTTTTTTTTGGGCTTTCGGAACGATTTTTTCATTGCTTTTTATGTATGTACGCTTGTACAAGAATAAAATTGTATTTTATAGAATCTTTGTCTTTGATTTGGTATGTTCAAGTAAATACAATTTGTGAAATACAAATATTTTTTTAGAAGAACGCAGATTGGAAATAAATACAGAATTGTCAATAGGTAGAATAAAAAATAATTTTGAAAGAAATACTAGTATGGTTCATCTAATTTCCTTTTCTTGTAATATTCTGGGTCTGAAAGCGGAAGAAAAAATTATGCAAGAAATTGAAGAAATAGTACAACTGACCGTGAGTGGCCGATTTAGTCATTTGACTACATTGCAGAATATCTTCCAGATTTATCGTTTGATTCCATAATTCCATGTCATCTGTGTATTAAACAATTCAGTTTAAATTACGTATTATAAGAAAATTTCACCTAAGTTATCAGCTGAGACTAGAGTTTCTTCATTCGTATGGGAGATAGGGGCAGAAGGCTTATCTATAAATGAAATTCATATAATTATCAAACGAATACTTCGAATTGCAAAAAAAAAAAAAAAATACTCACCATCTGTAGGATCTTTTGTTCCACCATTTAATCTCGCTAAGTATTCTTCTCGCTTCTGTTTCTGACGAAGTTTCCTTGCTTCACGATCATCAGCTCTTAAAATAAAAAGCCAAAATAATTTATTCGTTGTTAGCCCTCATATTCTCAAACTTTTCTGGAGGAAGCTCTCGATCGATGGTGCGAGGAGTATCAGGAGTGACAGCTTTTGGGGCATTTTTTCTTGATTCCGGAGGGCATGAATTATGTGCAGGGAGTTTCCGGTCCATAGCAGGAGTAGCAAAAGTGCTCGGGGGTTTCTCCTGGGGTGCGGAATCCAGGCTTGATCGAGATTTCGGCTTGAAGCTTGCTAATCGTGATTTGGTTATTGTTGAGTCATGAAATTCATGTTTCATATCATCAACTTCAGGCATCACAGGTGGCTGATAAAAAAAAAGAAGAGAAAAAATGAAATTAGTAAATTTTATTAATTACCCACAGGTTTGGGAGCTCGGTTGATCGACTTCAAGTACAGAGTGTTACCCATACAGTTCCCTAAAGCATTTCCAAAACTCCTGCAAAAAGGGAGCATAATATTACAAAACACTTTTCACGTTGACCTACTTGAGAGCTCTCTTAAGTCCATCAGTCACAGCTTCCTTGCGTGCTTTTTCTATCGACAGAGCCTTTGATCTCATTCCTTCGCTAACACCATAGCCAATATCCTCATGGTAGACACCATCCTAACCAAGATTCGTAAATTATACTGAATTTAATCAGCAGTTTTCATCACCTTGAGTTGTACTCTGACAAAGGCGCTCACCCCTACATAATATTTCCCATTGTGGTGATCAACAAAATCTAAAGACATTAAAAAAAACTTATAGACATTAAGAAAAATATAACCAAGTGAATTACTGACCTACAGTTTGATTTGTGACTGAATGCGACCATCCATTGAATCCAAAGAATTCATTGGCCAACCCTATTAGGCGCCATCCTTCGATATACGCCAGCTGCAAATTGAGGAATTATTTGCCATAATTCAGGACATGAACTTATCAGAAGTGGAAGGATACTTGACCTTTTGACCTCCAGCCCCTGACCTTTGACTGATGAACTCCGGTCCCAAATGTTGACGCAGGGCGTTCTGGATGGCAGTGTGCTCGGCTTCAGTGTAAGCGATCTAAGGGCAAGAAATATATTGCAGTGAAATGAAAGCTCACTTCCAAGGTGCCATAGAGAACAGTAGAAGAATTGTGGAGAGTAATCACCATGCTATAAGGCTATATAGATAGCCTTGCCCAGAGATAACAGATAAGGGGAGATCGGAAATATCCTTTGTGTGACGTCACAAAAAGCTAATATGCTAATTTTTGCATGTGAGGGCGTGGCAATTGTGGGGAGATGATGAAACTGAGCCCTGGCTATCAACAACAGTATGCTTTAATAACTGCTTTTCCTGTATGTTCGTCACATTATCATGCGCGCATTAATGCCATACTTCGACTCGAGAGATTCAAAGAGACAGAGGCAGCAAAGCAAGAAAATAGAGATGAACTACACAGATTGGGCGTGATTGAACGGCTTATCACAAGCAGATTGAATAATGCCGCTATAAGTAGACAACCATCACTGATTTTTCAAAAAATATAAATCTTTAATTGGCCTCATGTGATTGTTTGTGAGATCCCCTTGACCTCCTGCTTTATTTCTAAAGGTATATGCCACTACGTTAATGCATTACATGGGTTTTGGGGGTTTTAAAATGACACACAATTTTCATCAATTTGTGGTCCGAAATGTAATTCGCCCTTTTCGTTAATCCGTCAGTTTCCTTGGGAACGGAGGAAGGCGGATTAACGGGGTCTGACTGTACCAAATATTCTTGCAGCTTTACCATATTTCTGATCTTTCTAACATTCTCAAAAACCACCTTTGAACAGTTCCCATCCCCATCCATTCCCACTCAACTCTCTCTCCCTGATCCCCCCCACCTTCCTCTCCCTCTGCTTCTTCCTCTCTATCCTCTTGTTCTTTGCCACTTCCCGCTCTTCCCTCGACAGATCCAACTCAAAAAAACCCCGAGCAAACTCATCATCCCTCCTCAATGCCATCTTCCTCTCCAGCACTTTCCACTTCTCCTGCCCCGACACAAACTCCACTGGTCTAATCCAGTGGGCCGGAACAAGGTTTGGGCTGTGATGTCATGGTCCAAACCTCGTTTCGACCCACTGAATAAGGAGGTCATAACCAAGAACCTGGAAGTGATGAAACAGTTTCAGGTTCAAATAAAGTCTCGCGAGTTTTGGCTGCTAACTTGTTATAAATCAATGTTGATTTCAGCGATGAAATCAAAATTTTAGACAATACGCGTATTCTTAGATCCTCTAACAATGGTTTGCTTCTATTTGAACATAATGTAAGAACTGAGACTTTTAAATCTTCTTTTTTTAACCGTGTTTGTCACTTATGGAATATTTTACCGGTTAATATTAGAAACTCACCTACTATTTCTATTTTTAAACATCGTTTACTTGATTTTTATTTTTATAAATTGGATCATCATTTTAATGTTTTTAACTCTTGCACCATGACGTCATTTTGTAGATGTTCTGGTTTTTACCATTTCAATTCATCGTTTTTGATTCACATGACAATACCATTTTTACGTTTTTATCACTTTTATTCATTCTCATTATAATTATTTTTAACAAATTTACTTTTGGTGTGAATAATTTTTTGTGGGCCATGCCTTTTATTATTCACCGTTGTCGTTTTTATGGCATGAATTTAATAAATAAAAAATAAAATATATGCTAAAAATATAATGTAGAAATTTCTTGTCCCATGACAATTGGGCGAGATATCGTCCAAAGTCTCGTGGAGAGTTTTTCATGCAACGCATGTCTGGTCCAATAATTTCTCTGGTTCTGATGTCACGGTCAAAGTTGAAGTTGAAAGAAAAACAGGCCCCTGTATTGTAGAAATCATAACGCACTTATCATTCCAACTCATAACGCACCAGTCAAAAATACTATTAAATAACATTTAAAACATTTTATGTTAATCCTACGAATCACAAATTTATAAATTCTCATAGGTTAAAGAAGAATACATCACCTGCCCAAAGTGTACATTTTTAGGTGAATCCATAGTGGATTGAAAAGCGAATTATAAATAAAGAAGTGCAGTCGATTTTTGTAATTCGCAAAAAAGTCGAAAGAAAGACATCAAAGAGATGACTTAAGAGCTGTTTATATTTTAGAAGCTTGTAAAGCTGAGCAATTGATTACTAGTTCGGATTTCTTTTCTGTGTTGTTTTACTGGTTTAGTACATAATTCTGATAACTAAGATTCTATTTAAAATCACCGTAAAACCATAAGTGAGAACTGACAACATAATTATTTTAACGCCCCCTCCCCGGGTATGACTTTGCTCATATGAAAATGATTTGAATTTTAATATACCGAACTATAAAATGCAGTTGGATGCATCTCTGCTGTTTCTTTAATCGCACGTAAATCCTTGGTGCGAATAAGAATTTCAAATGTCATATGTTAGTCAACGATGAAACAAAAATTAGATACCAGGGGCGCGTTTTTCTTTCAACTTCAACTTGGACCGTGACGCCAGAACCTGAAAAATTGGTGGATCAGACATGCGTTGCATGAAAAACGCTCCACAAGACTTTGGATGGTGTCTCGCTTAATTATTATATAACAATAAATTTCTACATTATATTTCAAGCAAGCATAACAAGTTAAAGTTAATTTAATAACAGCCAAAACTCGCGAGACTTTAGTTGAACCTGAAAGGCTGAAACTGTTCCATAATTTCCAGGTTCTCGGTTGTGATCTCCTTATCCAGTGGGCCGAAACGAGATTTGGACCGTGACGTCATGGTCCAAGTTAAAGTTGAAAGAAAAACAGGCCCCTATAAGTCTCCATATCAGGTCCGCGACAGCTGCAATGCATGAAGCCAGCTACTAGTATATATTTTCAGCTTGTTTCAAATTCAAAGCTTTTTTTTTGTTATCTGTTCTTTTTTCTCTCATCCTCTATCCTTTGTTTATATATTGTATGTGTTTGTATGTGTATGCACCTCTTTTTGCCAAATACACCTCCAGGTGTTGGCATTATACATACTTTGTTTGTTAAAATAAACCAATCCAACCAATCCAATCCGAATAGCAGACGATACAGTTTGACAGGTAATGATAGAATTTGAGAGTTGCCTTGTTTTCGTTTACTGTATAGCGATTTATGTTTCATTTTCATCAAGGAAGACCTTAATCTATTATCTTAGGAGGTCAAACATTACCTAATTTTTACTTCCTGTTTTTTTGGAAATTCATATAACCATCGAGAATCATGAAGACATTTCAACTTTATTCTAAAGGTTATGAGAGGTTACATAATAATCCAAGATGCATGAATGAAATGGATGCAGATGGAATTCAAGACACACATATAAAACACTGCTACTGATACGATTATCACATTAATATATAGTATGAATATATGTACATGGTCACTACATGTATGTGTGTATACATTCATTGATTACACTAATTAATTAAATTTATGATATGATCAATGTTTGTTAAATCTGTATCTTTTTCTTGGTTCAACAGCTGAATTGATACATGTAATTATAACCTACAAAATCAGAGGAAAGAGTTGGATAGAAAATGTACATGATGCACTAACTATAGTCGGTACATGACACAGCTGTCATATCATACAGGAATAGGCATTGAGCATATAAAAGTGCATACACACAGGTCATCAAATCAAGCGGTTCTCACATCATCCTCTGCCAGGCGCAATTAATAATGAGGCAGTGTGTGCAGGATAGCGGAATTTTCATGCTCGAGTTATACCTGTTGAAAATATTTAAAGGGAAACTCCCATAATAATAATTAGTATAACTGTATGTTATGAACAATCTTATTAAGAGTGCTTTGACGAATAATATCATATTGTAGTTGATAGTGAAGCAGACCAAATGCAGAGCTGAGTGAGACATAAAATGATGAGTTAATGCCCGCACATGCAGCTCTGTGTATGGCCTGCCTAATCCAGAGAAGAGAAGCAGGGTCTATCACTTTATGGCAGTAACTGATTGAGTGTCAAATCGGCCAACACGATCGCCACTTCAGCGAGGCATTTTAATGTGATTTTTTCAGGTTAAGAGTTATTTCAATAGTAAATTAGGTTCACGTGTATTATAGCAATGATTAAGATAAACTTATAATTTCAATAACATAAGGTTCAACTGGTTGTGTTCAGCAAATAATGTGAATTCATTTTCACTCACCTTGCCTTTTGCGTCATCTTGGGAATTCCGAGTGTTGTCATGTGAAATCGAGTGAAATGGATGTACCAAAATAGGGGTGATTTTTCATCGGTGTGTCCCAGTGCTTTTATTCAGTAGCGCCAGTGACCAGTGAAAATCAACTCGTGTCATCTGTGTGTGTTATCTGTCGGAGTCTTCATTTGCCATCAATATGTGATTGCATGTAGAATGTTGCTATTTCTAGGAAAGGATTTGATTATTCTTCCATTGGGCTGTATTAGATATATTTACAAAATCTACGTACACTTTTGTGTTCATGTGTTTTCATCTATTCTGATATGACACAACGAACCCCTCAAATTTTGTCATAACCTATCAAACTGTATCGTCTGCTATTTTGGCTTTGGATTTGAATCTAGCTGTAAATATGTAGCCCTCTCGGACCTGACTGATTCCTCGAAATTATTGAGTTTACTTTTCATATGGCTATTAATTTTTTGGGAAGGGGCAAAAAAATAATACTCAGATCTTGGTGGCAGGTCCCCTTTGTCCCCTGTTCCAACATAACTCTTTCCATGTATCATTTCGTAACAGCTGTGCAGTCGATTTAACGTGCCATCGGTTTGTATCTTTTTCTCTCTCTATATTGTCTAACGAGCAGACCAGCGGCCAAATGGGTTTTACACAATGCTCTCTTTTTTTTATTTTGTTTTACTATCGATGACTTTCTTCTGCATTTTTATTCGCCCGAAATTTTCCGTGCGATTAAATGCTTCCATAGCAACTGCTCGTCGTAATCAGAATTATCATCGGAAGGAAATCATTTTTGCCTCTCATATGGCTTTAATGATAAAATAAAATAAATTAATTCTGCGTTTAATTCGTGGTGGGTATTTTGTGTGTATGATTGAGCCGAAATTTGTTCATATCAGTGTCCTCAATGTTGTTTGAAACTTCAACTTCAATTATCAATTAGCTGACATACTTATGATACTTCCACAGGGGGTCTTACCAGTGAGCGAGCAGATGTGGACAAAACTTAATGCAGTGAATGCTTTCTGTCTATATATATAATATCAAGGGAAGTCACTGATTCCTGTCAATCTTAGGACGCTTGCCTCGAAAGCAATCTTCTCTTCAAAAGAGGGAGCCGAAACTTCGGATCTGGCAAGATCACCAATAAATGAAACGATTGACACCAATAATCTCGTACAGCAACGCCTAATTACTAATTAATTGGCCAAAAATCCAATCAGTTGCAAAACGACTAGCAACGGGTACGATACATCCATTTTGTCGGACCGCAGCAAATTTTCAGCGCGCAGCGAACTCACGATCGCTAAATGTCGAAATAAAATCCTTAAAACAGGAATGGAGCTGCAAAAGTGTAGAGCTCAGGATACATTCTTAATTTAACAGATTGGCTTTAGAGTGAAACATCCTGTCGT